>QQSS02174989.1:0-32080 GCA_003687565.2 Craspedacusta sowerbii | reverse complement strand
AGATAGATAGATAGATAGATAGATAGATAGATAGATAGATAGATAGATAGATAGATAGATGGATAGATAGATAGATATACGTATAGATAGATTGGTTACCTGATTAGCTTCGCGCTGGCGCTCCAAGTCACACTCAAGTTGCGTGTTAAGATAAGTCTGAAATATACAGTGACGCAAATTTTAACAGAAACGTCCAATTCAAATTTATAGAGACCTTACACAAGAACTTTTACAGGCAGAACAACGGAGTCAGGTAACAAGACACCCGAAAACACATCAAAGCTGCCATCTGTTGAAAACAAGAGCCGCATTTTCAGAAGTACAAGATTTAAAAAAAAACTACCAATGAAACTAGTTATGCATTTCATTGCCATTAACAGCTGAGAACATTTCGCAGTTTAAGATCGGCTTAAATTTGCACGATGCATCAGAGTCAAGACGCAGAAAGACTAACCGACAACGGTGGAAGCCTACGTCTAGCACGTACTTCTCGTGGCAATAAAAACGGCGAATTACCAAGGCTTTTAAATGTTGGCTAGCCTCCGCAGGGCATGTGGCGTCCATCGGCAGATTTGTTTGCAACTTTTCTGCCGACTTTAAGCTTGCGAGCTCGGCTTTTGCAAGTGAGAGTTCGGCAGCACAGTTCCTTTCGGATAAATGGCAGTTCGCAAGTAAGCTCCGCTGATGCTCATTCACTTGAGTCAACTTTCGATGCATCTTCTCGGTTTTAAGAACTAGAAAGTAAGGCTGTCATCATAACAAACAACTCACGCGTGCAATTTTTTGTAAACACCTTTGAATCCGACGTGCAGATGACTGAGCACCCGTCTTTTGTTTCAGTCATGTTCCGGGACATGCCAGTCATGTCATTTGCACCAGTTGCAAACATGTTTGTTACTAGGTGCAGGATAAAATGCTTAAGTGAAATAAACAATCAGAACTAACTCCTATCGCAGAAATGTCTTGAAGTCCATCCAAATGTATTCTACCTTGAAAACCAGAGAGCAACAAAACCAGGCAAGGCCCAATCAAATACTGGCGTTCAAGTTTAGCCCGAAGATTGGCTGATATGCCATAATCTAAATGTAATTCACTAATCTAACAAAATACCAAACCCAAACGCGTGCAATCGCCCCGAAAAGAAGTTCTATAACTGCACTTCTCGATCCTAAGGTCATCCTCACCCAAGCTAGATACAGATTCTAGTCTGGAAACCACTTCTGCAAACTGAACTTGCATGCCACTTGCATCCTTCTCGAGCTGCACAATTCTAAACTCGTTCTCTGCTCGATAGCGACTTTCCATGGTAAGCTGGCGCTCCTGGAGACACGCAATACCAGTTTGGATTGAAAAAAATAATATACTTCCACACTAGATATAAAAAGCTACTCCTCTGAATGAAACGAAACGATACGAAACTTCTACGAAACCAGGCGACCAATTAGCAAAACGTCGAAACAAACGATCAAGCTATCTGCAAACTTCGATCAACTTTGGGCATGAACAAGATCAGGAACAAGAGTTTTCAAAACCTCCAAAACAGCAAGCCAAAACTAAACTTGCGCGAGATAAATACGAAATGACTAATTGGGCTAGAACAGGTAGGTGAGGTTATTAAAATAGAAGAGCGCTAAAATTTATTGACGCATAAGTACTGCCATAACTGCAGCATAAATAGCCAAAACGTATATTAAGCGACTTCAACAAGAATGGGTCTAAGACGTTGATGTGGTTGGCGATCAAATACGGTAAGTTATTGCGCGAGAGGGCGGCAACCATATGAAACATTATAATTTGACTTTGAGGAGAGCATAAAGCGCTCTTTACAATTGGGAATTGCTAGTTCTGAAAAATTGTTCTATGAACTCACTCAGGCTGCTGAAGATGTTAAGACAAACAAACATAAAGGATTTATCACCACACTTAATTAAATAGTGCGTGGGTCAATGGCTCGCCCATAACCGCCATTTTGGGTGATCTGGGGTACCGTTCTCAAACAGATAGAGGGAGGGATCTGAGGGAAAATATACGTTTACCTTTATCACCATCGTGCATGAGTAATACTGATAAAATTGCAGCAACTTTGGTTAACGTCTTGGACAGGTCTGCAAAGTGGACTTCCCAGGTCAAGGATGGGTCAACTAATACTCCCAAATAGTTGATCTAGGTTGGTAGAAATTACTTTGCTCCTCCGAGGAAAGGGGCGAGGCGAATATCAGCTTGTTTACTCGGAGGTTTAAACAGGAATTAGTCAGCCTTTAGAGCACTTAGAGAAAGACGAGTGGGGGAGCTAAACTTGATTTTCCATGTACTTAGATAAAAGCTTTAGAACAGCATTAAGAGATGGATTCTGTGTGGGAATACTAGCGTCATCAACAAAACGAAGCATTGGTTAGGCTATCTCGTAATCGTTTATATATAAAACACGAAGCCCCGCCAAACCCATACTCCATGACAATCGTTCCAGAATATGCGGAGTGAATCACGACTACGCGTTCACGGCGTCTTAGAAACGATACACAGCAGTCGTTCATGAAAGGTCCGGTTCCGTAGAGGTTACATCGCCTAAAACGAATACTGCGATTGGCCTTGTTCAACGCCCTGTGTAAATTAAAGAAAGCGCCTGCAGCACAGCTGTGTGCATCCAGGTTAAACTTGGTTTGCTCGACCAGACTAACGTCACTCGTTGAGTGCTTCGATGAAATTCGCTACCTTCATCAAGGGAGGAGGATTGCTATTTGTCCGCGATGCTTTAGTAACATGGCGAGCGATTTTCTCCGTGAGGTTTCAATAATGCACTTTACCCCATCTGGCTCTTAATTGGTTGTCATTTGGGTAATTGTCTCGTAATATTTGCTCTCTCGCACAAGGGCGACAATTAAAATTCGACAATCTGTGCCACGTGTAAACAATATCAACATAACAACTATAACAACGACAATAACAACCCCAACAACAAAAACAGTTCCTCTTTACGACCAAGACTAGTCACAATCGAATCTTCAGGCATCTTTTTCAGACACTGGCAAACCTTAAGTAATGCAGGGCTTTATTTTCTAAAGTTTTATTTATTGGTTAATGGATGTACTAAAGCAATAACGTTAAGAATATCTCTATTTTTTTCTTTTTTTTTGGGGGGGGGGAGGGGAGACTGTTCAGCGAAACTCTGAGTTTTACGCGATATGCATTTCCAATACAGCCTTCCAACTTTCTTCAGGAATTAATCATCTCTAGAAATTTTATTGGGTCGACAGAACGTCACAAGATAAGGTCCAGCTGACAGAACAGTATTCGATGTTGTTCGTAACCATAGTATCCGTGAATATTAGGACGCGAAGAGTAACGCCAGCAGGTTGCAGAAAATTGCAGGTGAAAGGCTGCAGGCCATGGAAAGCCTCTGGAAAGCCCCGGCAAAGCTGCGTACTCTGCTTTAGTCTTATGCACGACATGTCGACCGTGTTTGCATGTTTCATACTTCGCTGTCTCACTTTGCACGCTAGAGCAATGCCTCTTGAATGAATACGTTGAACATGAAAGGAAAATCTGCCCTTGTGACGGCATTCGCACCAGCGCGAAATTACCACCTGTTTTCAAACATACTGTTAGTCTTCTGCAGAGACCTTTTTTTAATCCTAAAACCATTCACCATTCATTCCAAAACTGATGCTAATAGAAAACTTAGGCAATGATAGCTTTAGGGAATGCGTAACACCCTTTCTACTCATGAGCACAAGGCCATAAAACGTCCTATCTAAGTAAAAATTCAAAAAGCCGATAGCCGCAAATCTTAATTCAAATGTCGTGACTGGGAAGTAAGTCAAGAAGACCCATCTTAAGCTTGTTAACATATACCAAAATTAACAGCAGCCTGCACTAAATTTTCATTGCCATCCGAAATGATATTAAGAGCACCAGGAATGGCATCGATAATATAGATGACGCAAACAAAGACTGCTTTCTACGGCCAGAGAAATCACGGCATTAGGCAGAGAGAAAAAAAAACACGACAAACAATCGGCAAGAACTACCTGATCCTTGATCGTCTTTTCAAGATTATACTTCGCGAGCTGAAAGAATACAAATAACATAAGCAAGTTGCTCGTAGAGTCAGGATTGCTAACAGCGCACAAGAAAGAGTTAACAAGAAATGGGGAGATTTATTTGGAAAACGAACATTTCCTTTCAACGAGGCTACATGCATAAAAAAGTACAGCATACTCATTTCCAATTTTTAAAATATTTTGTTTTAAACTGTGTTTCCCATCACAAACAAAAATCCTGCGTTTACACAGCAGATTATTCCTATCTACAAGCAAAAGTGATCACCAATTACCTGGAGCTCACTTAACTCATCTTTCAGTAACTTGATACCCTTAGCGCTTGAGCTAATTGAGATGCTTTGAGCAGCCTAGGCAGAAGATACTACCACATGTGTATACCCACCGCAAGAGCATGATTTATCATGGCTAAACTGCTTTATAATTACACAACGCCTAACACGTAAGATAGGATTACATTTTCATAATAACTTGGTTGTTGATGCTAACGCTCTGCTTGAAGCACAGAAGGCATTGAAATAACTTGATCGCAGACAGGCATGGGCGCAGATGTTTCTAACAGACAACAACCAGATAACGGTAAACCTACCTAAATTGCTTAGTGTGATTAAGAGAATTCCACAGAAACCTAACAAAAATGTTCAGAGATTTTAACCTTATCTTCTTCTTGCATTTTCATCTTTTCTTCTAACTAAAAACAAACGTAGAGGGGAAAAAGCAATGGCATCATCCATAGTAACCTGAAGCTAAAACGCCCGATCGGAGAAAACCTTTCGCACTCGGCAAAATCCAAAATCCCTTAAAAACTTGTGACACAAAAGCAATACTCTATTCAAAACTTAAGATTATTTGAAAAACGATATATGTTATATACACATGCCTTAAACCCGACCTAAGTTCCGTAATTCTCACACCTAATTTGGAAAAAAGACCAAACGATGTATGGCTTGAAACCTGTTTTTGTAGCATGAAATGACCCTGCTTCAGTTCTTCAATCTCTTTTAGCAGCTTCAACTTCTCGTCCTCCTACCCAAAAAGTGGCTTTTCAATCAGAGAGTATAGTCCCTTATCTCTATCATTCACATACCATTCAAGGGCCGGTCACAAGCGTCATACACAGTAGTCGGATGTAACCTGCCTCGGGGCAGCGACATGTGTAGTATCGAAGTCAAAAAGTTTTCCAAATCCACTAGTGACAAAGCCGCTTACATAAATACTTCTAAGATCATGTGAGCATCGTCTGCAAACAAAAAATTTTCATAAATTTCCTGTGCCTGAAGGTACAGCTTGCCGATGGTTTAGACTTGCACATGACTGAACTTTGTATTTTGTCTTGGACATGGCTTCCTGAACTTTTGAACACATTGCCTCGTCAAATTGATTCGATCTTGAGAAATATTCAAATTGCATAACCTGATAAAATACAATAAATTGTTGAAAATTTTCAAGCTAAGCTACCCTCAATAGCGTTTCCTTTACCATATTTTTCCTTTTCAGAACATAAATACATAATTCCACGAATAGCGGAGTGGCCTTATCAGCAAGCTTTATACATTTCAGTCAACATAATTGAACATGCACAACTACGTCAAGATTCATAAGATGAGTCTTACAGGGTGGTCTTTTGCTATAGAACAATACTAAACTTAAACCACTAAAAGTAAGAATTTAATTGCATGACTCCTACATCTTCAATAATAAAGGACATTATTAAATGCAAATCTATTAGACTTAAGGGATCAATGCTCCACATGCAAAGTTATCAAGCTTGCTTACCATTTCTTGCTGTAACTCAAATTTTTCAGTGATCAAGGCTCTCACTCTGTCTTCGTATTCCTTGTCATTAACCTATAATAAGAAAAAATGAACATATAAATGTTGCTATTGGTGTATTTTCTTTTTCAGAAGTAAATTATAGGTCTTCTAAACTTATTGCGAGTAAGCCTAAAGCTACCTATGTGCACATGGACAATAGATATTGGGAGCTGCAATTTCAAAGGCAATCATATATAGCAATGACCAGTCTTCTTCCAAATACATGCTCATGCGCAAAACGAAGCTTACTTTCATACAATTTTAAAAATTAATTTAATTACATATAATAATCTCATTTCGCAGGTTAAAAGTGAGCGAACTGGTTTTGGTCCAAAATTGATTGCTTAATGCCACTTTCTTAAACATTCATTATTTAAACAATAAGCGGATTTAATCTTCTCTCTTGAAGTCGTTTGTTAACATTTTGTCTATGCAAGTTAAAATGGTGATTGATTACTGAAACATGTCCTCAAAATTCAAAATTCCTCAAGAGCTTCTCAGACAGCAAAGCGTGATTAGGGAAGGGTAGCAGTTGTGGCGATTCAGTCCTGAGACGACTTTCGTACTACTTCCTTTTCTCATAGCTTTTGAACAATCCGTGTTTTCTTCTAATTCTTATTCCATTTTCTACTTGGAGATCTTCAACAATGGGAGACCAAAACCTTTCTTACATGCTTTTGTCAACATTACATACGGTAAGAGGTGTAGCGCAGGGAACTCCACAACGTCAACTCCAAGGGCGTTAACCTGCTTCTTCAAATGCATAACAAAGTTATTTTGAAAGCAAGCATACCTAGCAGCTCGTTATGGTGAGAAATTTAAAGGAACAGACAGTAACCGGACTTAACAAAATAACATACATCTTATAAATGCTCAGCAAATAGTTAGTGATAAGACAAGAAAAACAACTTTTAAGTCGTAAACAAATTTAAGAACACCTGACATAAAATAAACATTGAGAAGCAATAATGAAAACTAATAGCTACCCTTCGGATTTTCAGTTCCTCAGAAACCTGAACAACAAACAAAAACTGCGGTGTTTGATTTGAAGGATGCAGAATCACAAAAACCTTGATTACAATACGACAATAAACTTTCTCCAAGTAAGCAATCTACCAAGCCAGCGAGCTGTCGTGGATGGATGAAAGGGAAAAATTGCTTAATTGCTATCTAGATTATATGTGTTTGTGAAATAAACAAAAGTATGGAACCAGAAAACAACAGATCAACCACATTCATATCACAAGTATTCTTATTTGCAGATTAGACAGCATCACAAACAAGCCTATAGCATAAATCTTACATCACAATCAATAACATGCCTTATTGCAGTCTCACCTGGAAAAACTTGCTCTTTGCTCGGGTAAAAAGTGCAAGAGTTTGCCTTGTATCTCCAACTGATGAAAACCACAGGCCTCTACTCTGTGCATACGCTGGATGACTATCCGCATTATCGCAACCCAATGCCTGATCTGCTTCTGTGCAACCTTTGTCCATAACCTAAGGAACTGAATGAAAGCTTTAAGACTTAATTTAAGTTAAAAATTTAAGTATCTAAATTAATATGGCTCAAGCAGAAGATAAACATCACATACTTGGAAAAAGGATTGTTTTCTGCTCCTACTCCAAGTACCAACACCAAAATGCAAGCAGCTGTGGCTTAAAGTGTGCCAATCTACTCAAACTGTAAATTGCAGCATGTTTGTGACAAGATCCAGAACTTGATTATAAGTCTCCAGGTTTGGTTTGATGTGCAAAAATGAAAGGCAAGTTAAGGGGCATCCAATAATGTCTGCTGTGAGCTATGCTACAAGGACATTCAATTCTTCATAAACTGTAAGTATACGAAGTAAGCATCCCTGACAACATGCTTCAAAAAAATAAATGCATGAGAACAAAGTGGAGGCATGCTAAATGTTTGTATTCGCTGGCATGCAAATTAATAGATGAGCACTTTCGTACGATATGGGCAAGTTGAATGAACTTTCCTAGTATCAGGAAATAACCAGACCACAATTTGACTTCTTTAGACAACAGGTCAAAATTTGAAGTTTATTCCCAGTACATAATGGTTATCTTTTACTTTAGCTCATCAAAATATTTGTCCAGGCTTGGGAGACAATTAACGGAGGTTAATTACTCCAGGTAGCCAGGAGTTGATGACATGCCATACCATAAGCGGGCTGCACTGGAAACGTTGGTGCAGGCCGACGGAACATAGTGGGTTGAACTTTAAAACAAGGAATAGAAATAATAAAATATATCATAAAACCTTCGAAAAATTTGTCATTTAATTTATTTGAGACAGGCTTCACTATTTCTCGTTTCAAAGGAGAAATTTCACGCCCGTCTCAACTGACTTGACACTGAAGAGCCACTAAGAATGCATTCTATTGTTGGAAGATACACCTAAAACCTGCCCTAGGGCAATCAAAAATGAATAAATGAACAAGGGATTAGCAAGAGATGCTGGCATCAGTTCCCTAGGGCTGGAGTTAGCAAAAATTAAAGATTACTGTTGCAGCATATAATATACAGCATATAAAATATCTGAAAATTTATAGAAAACACTTGTTTTATCAGGTGCTCAGGGAAACACTAGGCACTTACTACAACAAAAAGCACAATTTTTTAAATAGACCTTCAAATAAGGTATCGAAGGATGCTATTCAACCCAGCAGAATTTTACTACAATTCACAGGCTTGCTGAGAATCGGCAATTATTGTTAGCAAGTCATAACTGACTTGCAGAGCTTGTTCCTAAATACATTTACGGGGTTTGGCTGTCATAATAAGGTGATATGTACTTTCCTTTCTTCCATTCTGCTGATAGCGCTGCCACTTACGATGCATAATATCGTATTGCATAGTCTTACATAAACACTCTTGCATTGTTGGTTTTCGCTTTTCATACTTAAATTACTACGGCTTCCCTAAGTTATACATTAGCTTAAATGTATGTTGAAAGCCATCAATACAAGCTGAGCGTACTACAACCGTGTGGCTGCGCGGTTGCATGTGGCGATGGGTGTTTGAGCGTGTGCTGGCGTGTTCCTTAAATTTTCCTTACAGTTGATCAAATTAGTGCACCCAACGTAGATGTAAACACTGCCTGTTATTTTATCGAATAGCTGAAGAGAGCAGTGTTCATGCCCATCCCGCACTATCATATCCATGACGGCAAATAATCTAATAGTTAATCGTATATTTCATCCATCTACGAAAGCTCGCGCCATGATTGACTTGATGCTACACAACCGAGTACCAATGATGCCCGGCGCTCCCAAATTTAAAAAAATATTACGCAATATGATGGTACACAGCTATGCTTCACAAGGGGCATACCACTAGATTTTTAATGTCTTGTATGACTTGTCGTATTTTCTTGTTCCTTTGCGTTTTGTGTAAAAACTAAATGATTACGCATGTTTTTAACTTATATTTATACCAGTAAATCTAGACGCAGATGCACAAGATTTTGCTGAAAATATCAACTTTGCTTGAAAGCATTCCGCATTTTAGCATGACACGTTTCACTGCGGATGGACTGGTGTGCCTGGTGTGACGCGGTGCTTCTTCTCGTGGCAGCCAAGGATTCTAGTGTTTGTGAGCAGCGATTCAGCAGACATGAAAGCTCGAAGCGGAACCTTGCCGCTGCCGGCATTCTTGCCGAAGCTTTCTCATGAGCGACAAACGACACTTCTAAAGCTTCTTATTTTGTCTATTGCGTGCATTTTAGGTATGTGGGTAAATATGATACGTCGATTGCTTTTGTTCTCTCCTAGCGTATTTTGTAATTCCTACCCTAGGGATACGTAAAGATCTTGATTCCACATCTTTTCCGCACATTTTGCGTACTCTTTGAATTATTATTTTAACAGAGTCCTTGCTTGTGAGGGAGTTTATGGGTCTACATCGAAGTAACAAGATTTTTTTCAAAGTTAAATTACGTTACCAGTGACCAGCTAGGTTTAAGTCTAGCTACGGACATAATTCATTTAATGTAAATCTTTTGATACGTTAATCCGTTCTCAGAATCACGGGATTTATAGGAAACTCTATAATCATTTCCAGTTACAATCATGATCCTTCTACACTCCTGATTTCAGTTTTCTATTCTAGGACGTTCCGTAGTCAATTTGTTCACTTCGTCTTTATGTTCCACTATTCTTTTGCATTGTTTTCCTTTGTTTACATTCAGCGAGTGATCTAGTTACTGCAAAAATGTCTGCTCCTTCATGGTGCAGCAGCAGCAGCTACTGCTGGCTGTGATAATGTTCACATTCATAAGTGATGAGATCCAATCTTGTGCTCTTGGTTCAGGTTTGGTAGCATTGTATTTTGATGCATACTTCGAGAAACTTAGCATTTATATTTAAGTAGTTTTCTATGTTGTTGACACTTCTTTCTCTTTTAGCATTTGCTACGCGGCTGTTCTCCGTTCTTCGATTTGAGAGCGTTATACACGAGTTTGACCCGTAAGTTTGTTTTGCAATGTCTTACTGTTAATGTTGGTCAAATTTGTATAATTGGAACTATTAATTTTGGGTCGCAGTGGCATGTAAATTCTAAGGTTGTTTTTTAATGCCCAGTAACTACTTTACAGAGGTCAGACAGCTATGCTTCTGCTATGTTGACTAGAAGGCATGGTGAAGTTTAGGCAACACCTTGTTTCCCATTATGCTTCAGGTATATTCAAATTTAATTCGGTAAACTTATATTCCATTTCTAATCATTTATTCCATATAGATATTTCAACTTTCGCACCACCCGGTTTCTTACTGAAGAAGGATTTTATAACTTTCACAACTGGTTTGATGATAGAGCCTGGTATCCGTTAGGCCGAATTATTGGTGGTACCATTTACCCTGGATTGATGGTCACTTCAGCGGTTTTGTACCACGTAATGCATTTCCTTCATGTTACAATTGAAATCAGAAATGTGTGTGTATTTCTGGCTCCCCTATTCTCTTCGCTGACCGCTCTCGTCACATATGGGTTGACTAAAGAACTCAAGGTACGGTATTTTTAGCTTAAGCTTTAGGAAGCATATTGCTCTCCCCTATTATGTGTTGCCTTTTTTGTGATGATTTTGCATCATTTTTGAAAGTAAGGAGAATGGTATCTCTAGACGTGCTTTTTAACCTCTTTTATAAAAAAAAAACTGTAAAAGTGGTCTGCTTGTAATGGCTGCAAGTGCATTCATGAATTCTCAAGATAATTACTAGTTTGTAAACAACTAAGTGCTAGTTGCATTTAGTAAGAAATTTTTTATTAAAATGTAAAACTGCAGAAGCAGATGACAAGGCACATGTGAATAAATTAAGGTAATTTTTATTTAGCATGCCCTGTTCAATTTGATTTTACTTTGGGCAGTGCAAGGTCTTCAATCTTGCGTGTGCCCTAATTAACCTCTTTTTGTACAGTTGTTGTGTAGGATGGTAGACTTAACAATGTGGTAGGAGCAAATGTGTTGCAGTACTGGGATAATAACAGTGTCCTCAACTGTTAAGTATTGTTTTGTTATTGTCTATGAAATTGCATATTTTAAGAGAGAAGCCTATTTTTTTATGAAGATTGTCTAACACCATAGGATTCAGGAGCTGGTTTGATTGCTGCTTCAATGATAGCCATCGTTCCTGGATACATCTCCAGATCTGTGGCGGGTTCATATGATAATGAAGGCATTGCCATATTCTGCATGCTTTTGACCTACTACTTCTGGATTAAATCAGTGAAGACTGGATCACTATTCTGGTCTACAATGTGTGCCTTGGCATATTTTTACATGGTGGGTAACTTGTATAAGGCATAGTAGTAAATCCTGAGTATGTCAAAACTAATTTGCTTTGAATGGTTAGAAAAAACTATCAGAAGTTGTTTGTGACAGTTGATGTTTAAGTCCTATATAAGGGTATTGGTGTTTGATATTTGTTGTTTATGGATCTTGCTCAGAGCAGCACTTTGTTCCAAGATGCTTTCTTTAAGATGTTTATTTAAATACGCTCCCTACAATCTATTATATAAATATCTCAATATATGAAAAATATCTCAAGAAGTTTTGTCAGTTGGAATTGATAGCAATCACTTACGCTTAGCAAGTCCAATAGAAATTATTCCAGGATTGGAACAAATAGATTTTTTGGCCATGAGACCTAAATAATATACTCTCTTCTTGAGAAGTTCTTTTCTGTGGCATTATATGTCATTTTATTGAAGTGAACGCTGTAGCAGTCCAAGGAAGCTAAAGTTAAAACACTAAGTCTTGTGTGAACAAGGAAATAAGCTTGCAATAGGTTTTGTGCTAAACCCTTTAATCTAGGTTCTTTTCTGTGGCATTATATATCATTTTATTGAAGTGAACACTGTAGCAGTCCAAAAAAGCTTTCAGAATTTAAATAAGCCAAAACTTATGATAATAGCAAAGAATTCATCACAGTGGGGAGTATTAAGTAAAATATTAAAAGTCTAAGTGTCAAGGTTTTTTTAAAGTTTCGTGAAGTTTACGCGTGTTGCATACGATTTGCAAACACCCTAAAAATGCATCCATGGCTCTGTAGATCCTTTATTGTGGCCTTCTTTCTTCAGAATCATGCTTCTTACTACTTTATTTTTAGGTTTCTTCTTGGGGAGGCTACGTTTTTCTGATCAACTTGATTCCTTTGCATGTTCTTGCACTTATGATCACTGGACGATTTTCGCATAGAGTTTATGTTTCCTATTCAACGGTGAGTAGTTTTGTGTTGGAAGCTCTCTGTTATACATTAACTGATCAATCCTGAGCACGCTTTGGTGGGATCTTATTATTGCCGAGCTATCCCGTCTGTTTATTATATGCTTTTGAGATGCTGTTACAATGATGTCTAAATCAAAATCTATGATTGTTTATGATTTTATACCAAACTGAGTAACAGCAGTGATAACAGGTATTTATTGCAATTGCGATATCAGTCTTTCTTAAAATAAATGTTCTAGCTGCTGTGAGGCTTTAATTTAGATTCAGGACATGTTGGAGAGCTTTGTTAGGATGTTATAACCATTGGTTGCCAACGCTGGATTCTGTTTAGGTTCATGAATTTAAGGAATGGTCAAGTAAGGCAACATTGTTAGGTTCCTATACCGAGCTACTTATCTGGATTGTAGATGGCTCTCTTTATCACTTGAGTTGTAATTGCGTGATTAATTTGCTTCAGGTGTACTGCCTGGGAACGATTCTGTCCATGCAGATATCGTTTGTCGGTTTCCAGCCTGTTCAATCGAGTGAGCATATGGCGGTAGGCATTTACCTCCCTTTATTTGGTCTCAACCTCCTAGATATCTGTGTGGCCTCATTGGCCTTACCCTTTTTTCGTATGTTTTTTTAAAACTATGGTTGCTATGGTTTTTAAAACTATGGTGTTATGTTATATAGATCACTACGGGATCTGCTTGTGCCTTGTTCCTTGATTTGTTTGAATATTTGTGTGTTTTAGTGACTGTTTTCATTTTTTCCTTTTTTTTTTTCAGGCTTTAGGTGTATTTGGACTTTGCCAGATTCACGCATTTGTTGACTACCTTCGTTTCCGTCTGAGTGCCCATCACTTCGAAGTTTTGTTCAAGAGCTTGGTGCTGATTGCAGCTTCTGCTGCTGCTGCTGTTGGTGCTATTCTAACTATCACTGGCAAAATCTCTCCTTGGACTGGCCGTTTCTACTCCTTGCTCGACCCGTCCTACGCTAAGAACAACATCCCCATCATCGCGTCGGTATCTGAGCACCAACCGACCACCTGGTCTTCGTTTTATTTCGATCTGCAGATGCTGGTCTTCATGTTTCCGGTCGGCTTGTATCATTGCTTCGCTCAGTTAACGGACGCCAACATTTTCATCATTATGTATGGCATAACAAGCATATATTTTGCAGTAAGTGTTGTTATTTTTGCGTTTGTAGAAGTTTGCTTGTACTGATGGCATTTGCAGATGTGTATATTGGCAAGTCGTTTTTTTAAAATAATTGATATCTTGACTTTCGTTGACTTTTCTTGAAAGGGGGTCATGGTCCGTCTGATGCTGGTGTTGGCGCCGGTTGCGTGTGTCCTGGCGGGGATCGGAATTTCTTCCGTTCTCTCAACTTATATGAAGGTAAGCTTATTTGGTAATCATATTGCTGCTGACTTGCCCAGCGACCAAAGTTTTGCAACATTGTGAGCCATGAAAGTTTTTTGTAAGAAGTTTTAGAGGAGGCACTTGATGGTCTCAGCATTTAAATAAAATGATGCTAGACGCGTTTTAGTTCGATTTTGAGAACCTGCTTTCAATAGCTAAGTATGTATAATAGTCTTATATAGACCTGTATGTATTTCTCGATGATGTTATATCTGAACGGGCTTGATTTTGCAAACTCTCCAGTTTTTTATGATTTTTTAGTAAATTTTTTTGGCGCGGTTCTGCGTTTTATCGCGAGTGACTGTGAGGAAACGTTTTTATGCTGAGTACCTAGCAGTCCTAACAACCGTGAGCATTTTGCGATTGAGTGCCATACGCTCGTTGTTAACGTGGCGCAGTGGATCAGAAATGTTTTATATTTGTCGCAAGGCTTTGCTTGACCGCCTGTGCAACTTCTAATGAATTAATGTAAGGCTTAATGTTTCATCATCTTTATCACGTCATGATCAAGATCACAGTTGACGGTCACATGAATAGAATGCAATAAAATCTAATGCAGTTACTAATTGGTTGTGGTACTTGCAATTCCTTCCTTTCAAAATTTTGCCATCCATTGCCTTTGTGTATTTAATGTTTCAGAAGGTGCCAACAATCTCGCCTTCTGCAGTTTAGCTCTATTTTCTTTAGATTCTGATCAGCATATTTGAATTGTCAAAATTTAATTATTATATTAAACGTTTGCTCGCAGGGCTCGGGCTATTTGCAGAGGACGACAAATTATACGATTCTTGCAATCAGGCTTCTCCTAGCTGCCATAGCTTGTGATAAGGTCGCTTGCCAAATATGCCCCATAATGAATGACCCTGACTACCTCGTAATTTGAAGCGAAACTGCTTGAGCTACTAATCATACTAAATTTCATGTTTTAATAGGGTTCGTTTGTAAGAGCTCGTTCTCCTCACGTGTGACGCCTTTACATGACTTAGAATATCGAATTGACGGCACCAGTAGCAGCTGCGCCGGCGAAAACCGTGTCTACCAAGAAGTCAAAGGTGGCGGCTGACCCAAGCTATCCAATTAAGAACGAAGTTGCAACAGGCATGGTATTGCTAATGACGTTTTTCTTGATCACGTATACGTTCCACTGCACCTGGGTCACGTCAGAGGCCTACTCGTCTCCTTCCATCGTCTTGTCAGCCAAGCAGCAAGATGGCTCTCGTGTGATTTTCGATGACTTCAGAGAGGCTTATTACTGGCTGAGACAGAACACGCCAGAGGTATGTCTTCAAATTTAGCCCCTACTGCCTTCGCTGTATGCATATTGTCGCGATGCAGCATTATGATTAGTGTGAGTTATCTTCACCGTGTGTCAGTAGTCTAATCGCTAGCTAATGGCGAGACTTGATGGAACGTCGCGATTTTGTCCGTAAGCTTCAATCGTTCGGCCGATCGTTCGATCGCCTCATCAATATGCGCGCCGGGAACAAATTTCGTTTTATTTTTAGCGAGTTGAAAGCCGAATATTGCAATGTCATTTAACGCCAATTTTGCATTCAGTTTCCTGAAGTAGAAAGCCGACTGTAAGATTCTGTTGCCCAACGTTCTAGACTTCGAATTAGTATTCAATGGTTATGTTTAGGGTCTAGTGTCGAGAACCTGTAGTGGTAAGTGTAGCTAAGGCTGTAATAGACTGTCCTTCTTAGGCTCTTGCTAGCCTAATCCTAATCCCAATGCTGTCGGCTTGTGGGCGGCTTCGATTAGCGCTTTATGTGCGTTGTGTTTGATGGGGTTTTCGGGCCGTGTGGTCACCCTGTGCAGACCGATACAAGCGCAAAAGGTCATGGGATTGCGCTGAGAACCTTTCGCTATCTCTGCTCTTGTTTCCTGACCAATTGAGACCGAAATGATGTCATGTCGGAACGGGCATTGATTTACTCGTTTCTTGTCTTCACCGAAGAAAATCCTTGTTTTTTAAGGACGCTAAGGTGATGTCGTGGTGGGATTATGGATATCAGATCACTGCCATGGCCAACCGTACTATTCTTGTGGACAACAACACGTGGAACAACACGCACATTTCCCGCGTAGGGCAAGCCATGGCCTCACCCGAAGATAAAGCTTACGAAATAATGCGCGAATTGGATGTGGATTACGTGTTGGTCATTTTTGGTGGCTTGACAGGATATTCGTCGGATGACATTAATAAGTTCTTGTGGATGGTATGACGTCACATTATTGTTTGCTTCTTTGTTTCGAAATGCCGGCGTTGTTTCGAACATTCTTTGACTTGCATGAATATCGATCCTTTGCTCTTAATATTTGTGCTGAATAAGGGGCCTTGCTTCTTACTCTACAGATATCCTAAGCGTAAGTTTGCTTTGCTCTCACACTGTAGTAGCGATTTTGCTATTCAATGCGCTGGCAATAACTGAAATGCCAAATGTAGTAGATGTGTGCGTGCAATATAACAAGAAGAAAATTGAGATTGCTGAATCTTGCGCTGGGATTGTGTTAGGTTCGCATCGGGGGTAGCACGGAAACCGGGACGCACATCAAGGAACATGACTACTACACTCCTGCTGGCGAGTTCCGTATTGACAAGGAGGGTTCACCTACGCTGCTGAACTGCCTCATGTATAAAATGTGCTTCTACCGTTATGGCTCAGTTTACACCGAGCAAGGTAAGCTAGAAAAGCATTGTGTGAAGAGTATTGTAAGGTGTTCCGCTTCCTTCAGATTTAACACATTTCCATTGCTTTGTGTAGCTTCTGGATTAATAAGTCCTTAGATCTTCCTAAGAACTTGCTAAGAGCTTGACGAGCATCTTACGTTCATTTAGGAAAACCGACGGGCTATGACCGAGTCCGAAATGTAGAAATCGGTAATAAGGTACGTACCGCGTAAGGTTATGTGTGCTATTATGGCTTGGTATATGTGTACCTGGAAAGCAGAGAATTTGAGAGAAGTTGTGTCTGTGTAAATAACTTATGGGGACTTGTGGTAGCACACCAATATTATTGCTCATTGGGTCACGCCAGAGCTATGATATCTAGGACTCTAGAAAGTCTATTCGTTCATATCTTCACAGTCTGTTTCGTGCTATGCCCTCTCACACGGGTACATGCGCTGTGCATATATTATATATATATATATATATATATATATATATATATATATATATATAAGATTTCAATTGGTGATATTGCGTTGGGGTTTGGCCTTGCTTCATGTAATGTTTTAGTAAATTTTATGACCTTATTAGTCATGAAACGTTTTTATACAGGAGTTCGAACTAGACGTTTTGGAAGAAGCGTATACTACCGAGCACTGGTTGGTTCGTATCTACAAAGTTAAAGACCTCGACAATCGTGGCTTGTAGACTTGGGTGCAAGCGATAGACTGATTTTTTTAAAATTCTTGTTGAATGCGAATGTTTTGAACTGTAGTGGGCGGATTTTCTTCAGGGAGATCCATGGGGAGGACGTAAGTGTTTTGCTGTAGGTTTCGTCCGTCTCTTGCCGGTTGACTTAGGCGCGCCTGGCTTGGCTGGAGGCTTCCAGATGCGTTCCACTCGAACTCCCCTGATAGTAGGTTTTGTTATGTTGGAAAGGTTAAGATTCCGTATGCACACCTGTTACTTGCTGGGCAGGAGGCTTATCTTTTACAGTATATATCTATTGCTGTTTAAGACGCGCCTTGCTGATGGTCGCTTGGTTTTGCAAGCATGGGGAAGTATTTGATGAAGCCTTTTTTTGAGGGAGTCTCTATTACCCGCCGATCTCTAAGTTTGGTATTTGATGATAACACAAGAGAACCTGCTGTTGCTTAGCACCGTATCCTGTATTGTCGTTGGGACTATGGTCGTCATGCGTGGTGTTGTTCAGCGGATGCAGCTGCAGTGGAAAAATGGCTTGCGCGCTTGTTTAGTCGGACCGACTAGTTTGGATTTGCTTTAAAGGGGGGGGGGGGCACCAAACCAGCTTAGTCGATTTATGAGAAATATTGGGAGATGATGCCTAGTTGTTCGCGAGACTTAGTCTCTGCCGCTCTTGGGAGTACCCAACTGTTTGCGTTGATGGGCGGGTGTCAAAGATGTACTTGACTAGGTGTTTCCCAAGTCATAAGTCATTGGTAAATGTACTTGGATTAATGATAAATCGTAGTAAATTGGGTTGTATCGCCCAAATACCACCCCAACAAACAGCTATTGTTTTTGTTAATGTCCGTAACCAAACTCCCCCCCCCCCATAAATGTGTGTGGGCCATATTTGTCAAACTGTTGTTCGCGACGCCAGAACATGATTGCATCGTTTGAAGTCATGGGTTGAGCTAGATATGATATTCTGGCCCCCTCCCAAAGATATTCTCGTCTGCTGAAATAAACATGGACTTGGCTTAAGCTGATGCTAATGATCGATATATCGAGGATGCGGTATTCCCATTTGCATGTGTCCCAATCCTAATCGTTATCGCTCCAGTAAGCACTTGGTGTTCGATCCGTTTAGGAATTTCGGTATTATGAGAACGAATCCTTTAAACTGCCGGACCCCTAAACTTCCGAAGTGAACTCGTCCATCGGATTTCTTCGCGGAATGCTACCTGGTAAGAAAAAAAAACTGATTTACAAACGACAACGACATCGATTTTCCGCACACTTGTTGCACTCAAGAGGGAATTTCGATATTTGGCTTTGATTTTGACTCGCACGTTCCTAAGCAGATTCTGAACTTAAAATTGAGCTAAACGTATGTACTCCAACAGAAGTCCTAGGCAATAGCACCAAGGGGATGAAATTGTTGTGCTAGGATGAAGTGAGGTCATGATCCTGAAGTTTGCCGGGCTAGAAGTTAGTGCGGATTGTGGTGAATAGCATAAATGAGAATGCTCATATACGAGCTTGAAAATGAACATCGATTGAACTGAATTACAGCTAATATTAATATGAAAGCTAATTTTAATGCTGGAGGTCAGTTGTATAAGGTCAGGCAAGTAAATGAAATCGGCGGAAAAGGCGGCACATAGGCGATTCGAAGTCAAATCTATCGAGCGCTTCATTGAAGTGCCGAGCAGTATGGAGAGTTAGAAGCACAAACGTCCAAATCCAAGTGTGATACCTTGCAATCCTGACCGGGAGCGCACACAAAAATGGTGAAGTCTCATGCATTTCCTTGGGCAATGACATTACGCATTTCAATGGATTTTTACTTCTTCCAATTTCATGCCTCTTCCAATATAATACTGCTTGGTTCTAAACCAGTTTCGTGCGAAGCATGTATTCACCCACTCTAAAATTTAATTGTGACGAAATTAATGCTGGACAAGGAATTATGTGACGCAAGAAAAAGCTCATCCTTTAATGATTATCAATTCTAAAATCCTGCTGAAATAATAGTAGTGATAACGATCTAGCTATTGCAAAAACACTTGTATTCTAAAAATCGATGTTCCGTGCATATTGCTCATTGACATTGACGTTAATATTAAAAGTCTCTCTTCTAGTCAGGTACTGACTAGATCTGTGCCAAACTGAAGTCTTACATAACATCCGTCTGGAAAACTGCTTATTTTATGTTCACATAGCGTCATTACAATTATCTTTTAATAGGTAAACGACCATTTCATTTGCTCACGACCACATTTCTGCACGGCAGCAGAAATTTCAAGTTGATATGCGCCACCTTCGAAAAACTTTGTACTTGTATCATGCGGTTTATGGCTGCGAAAAATACGACTGGTTCACCTAGGAGGATTGGATGTTAGTCGATCTCAGCAGAATAACATCTTAACTTGCTTGGTGTTGCCACGCAGCCATTTCAAAACAATTTCATTTTTTAAGCTTTGCCGGCTTCTGACCTTTTTGACTTTTTATGAACTATGATGAATCAAACGAGAAAAAAATATTCTCCATCCACGATGTTGCAATTTCGATAACCATAGAATAAGGAGAAGTGATTGTGAATAATATATCAATCAATAGTCTCAACATTTGAGCAGGTAAAAACCCGATCCAAATCCGTCTACGCACACATAAAAATCGCCTGCTAACCCATAATGCAATGGGCGCGAAACTATAGCATATTTAAAATAAATTACGGAAAGCGGATTACCATTCAGCCAATCATGGACGCTATCTTTGCCCCAAGAGAATAGAATTATGCTGGCCGTATCCGCAGCCTTCTATCAAAGAAATCCTGCGGAGGACCTTCGAAGTCGAATTGTTGAAAGTTGCTTGGGAATCATAGTTTTTGAGACATCTTGTATTTCTTTTGAAGTTGTATTGGAGAGCCCTAACAGCTCTTTTTAAAAAATGAAGTTAGAACTCTTACTCTATGTGGTTGGTGTTTCGTGGCTGGCCTTCGGTTCGACAGCGTCGGAGAGTCAACATGGCGATGTAAAGCTCCTAAATATGGGACTAGGAGGTGCCGACGAAAGTATTCGAAAGATAATGAGAGATATAGTCTTGGGAGACTTCTCGGAGTCCGGATCTGGTTCTGAGTCTGGGTCGGGTGATAAGGCTCCTGACGACAACGAGAATTCTGGAGAAGATGAAAGCGGCAGTGGTGAAACTCCCTTGAAGACCACCGATGCTCCCTCGAAGACCGCGAAACCAGCTAAGTCTGTAGAGGATACAACCCCTAAAGTAATTGAAATCAATACCACTCCCACGAAAACACCAATGGAAAACGATGTTCTCGATGTTAAAACGACCGAATCGGTCAACGCTGTCGATAACGATCGTGTTGTTTTGCCCGCTGCCGCCGATGTTGCTGATGGTAATAAGAAGAGTTCAAACTTCACTCTTGGAGTTATCATCGGTGTGGTAGTTGGTGCAGTTTTGGCATTGGCGATAATTTTGCTTCTTGTGTACCGATTGCGAAAGAAAGACGAGGGTAGTTACGTGCTTGACGACCAGAGTTCTCAATTCATCAGAACAGATGATGAATGCAAAACCAACAAGGAATACTTTGCATGAAGTTTGAATCAAAGCTAAGCGAAATATATCTTCTGGTAGCCTGTAATTTTATGCAAGGTATTTAAGTCTCATTTGACGTGGCAAGATGGTGGATGACATCGTTTGTAAGTGGGTAGTTGTATGACGATTATAACACTGGATTTTCTACTTTTTATAAAGTTTAATTAGGCTTATAAAAAGCTGCAGTCTCTGAGTGAGTCAGTTTTATGTTTTTTTTTTAGTGAATGTGTTCTTATACATCCTTTTAACATTCTTTCTTTATGGGGTATCCCTTGCTTTCTTTTCTATCATTTCTTAGTTGAGAGCTTATCAAAGTCTGTTTTTATTAGAGATGTTTGTGCAACCTTGCTTAGGATCTGGGGCTTTCATAATTACCTGATCTAGTAGTGGAATAGCTTTCTTCTGGATTTTTTGAATAAATAGGATAGATGGTCTTTCTGCTCAGCTTATTGTTGATCTTCTTCCTGGTTTTGTAAGTTTGTTTGCGCACCCTTAGATGGTTCAGGTTAAGTTCAGTGCTCACTGCATACGCTATTTTTTCCTCATCTGAATATCATATATTGTAAGATCGCTTTTGCTAAAGTTTAGTTGGTGTCATTTCGATGCATTTCTGACTCTGTTTGTAAAGTGTACATGTATGTATATGTGTGTTCGTAAAAATGTTGAAAAATATTTATGTATCTGTATCACTTGCTGGTATACCGATGTTGTCATTGTCTGTTTGTATGTTGCTGATCATCTTTAATAGAAATTATTGATTTGCTGTAACTCTTTTACATCAGATAATTTGAGTGTTTCTTCATTTTTCCTCTTGCTTCATAGCCTAAAACCCTTTCTAAATGTAGCGTGTTTGAATATAGCATCTATTCCAAAAAAGTTTTTGCTATTATCTTTGACTCTTAGGCTGTTTAATAATGCTGCAATTGCCTTTCCTGGTATAGCTGAGCTTAAAAACTTTTTTTGCCATAGTCTATTGTTGGTACACTCATTTCTAGTTGTTTGTGGTTGAGTTTAAATTGATGAATGTTGTTGTGGCTCTATAGTTTGTTTACATTTTGGCATGTGTACATCCAACTATATTTGAAAGCAGCCTCATCTTAACGTTTCATATGTGGATTCTTAATTATCTTTAGTTGTGGCTTGCTGTTGCTAATGACCAAAAACATAATTCTGAGCTCCAGAGATTTGAAATTCAGCTGAGCATAGGGCTTTTTTATGTAAAATGTGCTTGAGGCTAGCATCCTTAGTTATGGCATAACAGCCTTAGTTCAGGCATAGCATACTTGTTAAGACATAACATCCTTAATAAAGGCATGAAATATTGTTGGTGGTTTGGCTTGCTCTCGCAATGCCTTATTTTGTACTTTTTTCTTAAAATTGATATTTTTTCTTGCTTTGTTTGTGATGTTGCTGGACTATATGTGTAACCAAGCATATCAGACATATGCTAGACTTTGATCTGAAGGCTTTGTGTTGTAAGTTTTTGCTGTGTACAGAATGCCAAACAAGAGTGTTTCAAATTGAAAATTTGATAACTGCCTCACTTGTGGAATGAGCTTCATGTTAAGTCACAAAAACGTTTCCTTGCAGTTTCCTTGCAAAAAACTCGTTAGCCTGATAACGGAACTATTGAATATGTTCAATGATATCTTTCGTAATTGTTGGTTTTCTTCGTTTTGGGTCTATTGTTACTCTTGTTATAATTTGTCATGTTTGGTTGGATAAATGTTTGGTTGAAACGTGTAACTGTGTATTTATATAGCAGTCGTGCTTTTGTGTCTTTGCAGGAATGCGGATTCAAGTTTATGTAAATATTTATAAACGATTTTGTATTGCACTTGAGTTTATTGTTTGTTTTTTGTTTTTTTATTATTCGTCTGTTTTTTTTTTGTATTTGTATGATGATATGTTGCGGGAATGAGTTTTCCTTGCTGTGGCATGAGTAATTCTCTGCCGTCTGTTCAGTTTCATTGAGTGCTTACCCTGGACAGGGTGTCAAATGTGACTATTTCCTTGTTTAGAATGGTAGGGAAATGCATACCGCTTTTCTTCCATTTACCTTCGCTAGGTGTTTGTTCAGAGTTGCTGGACTTCTTGGTAATCTCTGAGGCTGCGCAATATTTTCTATTTTTCCGCTTGCTGTCGTTGCTTTATTTTTTATATTTGGTGGTCTCTTGCTGCCTTGCCAAGAGAATGAAAAACCGTGTTTTCCCAACTGAATGCGTCAAGGCGTATATATCATTTTCAAACGTTTTGAAGGTGTAAGGGAAAGAACGTTTTGATTAGTTTTATCCGAGGCGAAGATCTTGACTGACGTCGTTAAATCTAAGCTTTCGTTTTTCTTTTGTGCTTTATTATAATCCTTCTATATTTCGCTCGCAAATTCCACGATAAGTCAAGGTCGACCATCAGGTATGCAAGATTGATGTGATGTAATCGCGAATGTTTTCGTCCGATATAGTTCTAGTGCTGTTTACCCATTGCTAGAGTTCGTATTTTAAAAAAGCATCCTGTCTTTTATTGCTTTGGCAAATCCTAAAGGATAGTGACCCCGTTCGTATGCATGTCGTCAAGTGCTAGGAATCGTTACGGTCTCAAGTGCGTAGCGTGTCCACGTGGACCAACATCGAATAGAGCAATCGGATCATTCATGGGACTGGGCCGTTTGCAATGAACTGTCCACAGGTGCGACTACAGTGACAAGTTGTTCCGCCTCTTCTTAAACTCGACCGTCCTGATAGTTCTACATTCATTGATGTTTATTGACCACAGCCACGCAAGCCTGTTGAAAAACTCACTCGACTACGCTGAAAAAACTGTCATTCTGGCGGACATTGGCTTGCACTCTATTTTCTTTCTCCATGTGATGCGGTCACTGAAAGCAAGTCTCGCTAGGATACTGCTTCAACTCAGGTCGCGATAACAGGAAGGCACTGCCGCAGTAACAACAAGCGTGCATTGCAACTTGGAATGTGCGCACCTTTTGCTTGGTCCGAACCTTTTAATAGTAGAACTTAAGCGCTTTAAGTGGGATTTGATTAGTCTGTCTACGTTGACCGGCTCTGACCATTGAGAGATTACTCCGCCGAAAATACGGACAGCTTCTCTGAGCATGTAAACAGCTTGAAGAAAAATAACTGGGAAGTTCGCTGCTTGGCTACCGATGGAATTCCAAGCGATATTGAAGCAAATTATCGTGCTGGGCTTGATAGCAAAAAAAGTTTGTGATATGCAATTGAGATGCGCGTTGAACATGAAATAATTCGCCCGAAGCGAGTAACGCTTATTGGGCATTTCACTTGAGCCGACAACAACTTTCAAAATATAAGCAAGTTGCGATTCAATATTTTCATACGCGAAGGATTAGGCATTATTTACCACAGTTTGAATCAAGACGATATAGACATAAATAAAAGCTACAATTTCAAGCCAAAGAAGTTGCGCCTTTGTCCACTGTTAGAGTCGCCACTTCCGCAGTCTAATAAGGGTGTATTTTTACCAGATTGGTATATGATCAGCTGACTTACCAAGACATTTTTTCAATTCTTGCCTAATCATCGTAAGTTTTGCACTCTCTTTAGCAGAGTTGCAAGGTACTCGGATCCGGAGAAAAGATCGCCCTGATGCGATGGAGAATCTTCCTTTTCCTTTAGAAAATCTTTCTTCAAGTTTCCAAATTTTTATCAATCTACTTTTGTAGCAATGGTTAACTCTTTCGAAATAGTTGCAAAACGCCTTTATAATAATATCACTAATGAAGCTACTCTTCACGAAGGAAATTCAAACTTTGCTTTTAGCTGCCTATGTATGAGTTCTTGGTTGCTTTGGGCGACTTTCATCGCTTTTGTAAGAACTTTATATAAAACACAGGTGATTGTGTTTCTCTATACTAAAATCGCCTCATTTTTATAAGAGCGCAAGGCTGGAGTGAAACAACAACAAAAAATTAGGGGTACTGAAACGTGAAGATGCAATCGAAATGAGGGTGGCTTTATCCATGACTGATTGGTAGAAGAAGGGCTACGAGTCACATTCAATAACTACTTCCACTGCACTTCCTCCATGGAACTGACAGGAGTAAGTGGAATGAGTAAGCTAAAGAATATCAAGAGGCTGTCAGGCTTAAACTCATGATACGTGAAGGGTACTGATCTCTATGATTGCATGGATACTGATTCTCGAGGAGGGAGAGCTTTGCCAAGTTTCCAACGGTTCCGCACAAATCCGGAACTCAGTACAGCGGAGCTTCACTTTCTCGTCTTTTTTATTTGCCATCATTCTTGTCCTCAATCTCGGTTGACTTCACATCTACGTTAAAGTGATGCGATTCTCATGATCGTGCGCTGCAACATTCTTCATCAAATGAGATCAAATGAGAGCCACATCCATTCTAATTATGGAAGACAATTGGTATAAACGATGACCCTCACCCCAATCATTAACTCCGTATAGATGGAGAAAGTTTTACATTCACGGCATGCAAACTTGCTAAACAAGCGAAATACGTACGGTTGGTGTTTATTTATTTATTTATATTGTGTGATTATTTGTCACCCGGGCCTTTGAGGTTTTGTAGTATGGCCTGAAGTCTGCCTTCATAATAAAGTGCACTTCAAACTGATAGCCATTATCAATAACGTTAGAGATGGAGCTGGGTTCTGGTATTCTAACCGACCAGCGTTGCCCTGTTTTTCTACAAATCTCACGGTCACTATTTCTGTATATTATGGAGAGGCACCCATCGAACGATTCGATGCTTTTATTTATATGAGCTGTCTTCACTTGCTATAAATCGAGTTAAGCTTGCAAATGTGACCTCTTTTCGTCGTTTCTGATACGGAGCAGCACATTGCATTTTTTAGGATAAAATTTGCCATTGTCTCAGAATGCCTATAGACCCGTTGTGCACGTATATAATATATTGCAATAGCATTTGTGTTTGGGCTGCGGTGTACTTCAAATCAGACGTAGTAGCGATTTCTCGATATCTGGAAACCTTTTTGTCCATCTTTTGTGGAAATGCAGTAACGATGCAGCCTAAACCGCACAATTTAAACACCCATTGTCATGATATATTCAGGTTCAAATACTGCTTCATTCTTGTCAATCCACAGCAACTGAGATACTTCAGTACAAGAATCTTGGAGATAATAAAGTAAAATTACTTACAATGCATTCAAGTAAGTATCCAGCAGGAAAAAGGTAAAGTGCATGAGTGTACACGTATCACGATAGTTTACATAATTACTTTCAAACCGCAATGCAGCGTGCGGAGTTTTTCAGGAATCCACCCGAGGCCTGTTGATGTTTTGTTTTTAAATATTATTTTCAACGATTTTGAAAACTCTCTCTATGGTTTTGTAGCTATTCGCCATGAAATATTACAAACATAGGATGATACACTTCGCATTGCATACATATAAGACAGTTGCTATTAGTTCAGTTTACTTGCCATGGATTCCGTAGAAGACCGTGGTTCTTTTTATGGGGCACTATTAGGAGAGTTCATACTCTATGTGGACTTTTCTTAGGGGGCTTCATATAATCAGTGTTTACAGAGTAGACTAATGAATTAGAGATACCAAGCTTATGAGGCAACGGTGGCTTCGGCTGTTAACCTGAAGTGGGGAACCATTGCTTCTAAATAACATGGGAAATGGTTCCCGTCAATGCTAAGCAGAAGAAGGGTGTTTAGGTTTACGAGCATTGCTTAGCTGGCAATTGCTATGAGGCAGGGCAACAGTTAAATATATGTATTTTGTGAGACTTTCAATAAATGTTGATTTTGACGAGTCTGCTGACTCGTCGACGGGTTTTATGAGAACACCGTAGACGAATAAGAATTTTCAACGAAACTGATGATGCAAGAGTCTTCAGGTTTTCAATGTAGTAATGATTGATATGATTTTTCTAGAAGAAATCTTTTGATCTCCTTTTTGAACATATCGATTGTTTTGCTTTCCTTAGCCTTGTTGCTTTTAAAACGATTCCAGATATAGGCCCACATATCATACTATTGAATTTTTAATGGCTAAGAGGAGCATTTTATTTATACCCATATCTGGATAGTCATATGAATGGTTAACGTTGTGAAAACTCTTTATGGAGTGAAGAAAGTTGGCTACGCTTGTGCTTGAAATAAAAACAAGAGTTTGCAGCGAATTAATTTCATACACATCGAACATATTTAATTGTGTCATTAATGGTCTGGAGTGTGAGGTTTTATCTGCATGCATGATAATCTGTGCCGCCCTTTTATGCAATTTGTGAATTCTTGACAACTTTGCTTTGTGTGTAGCTGCCCATGCTATATTCTCAAACTAAATGAAGGGATGCACAAACGAAAAGTAAAATGTTCTTCTTGTTTCTTGGCGGAGGTGTTTTCGGACTCGTGTCAACAAGCCTATGATTTGGGTATTTTTTCAACAGTGGAGATATGTTATTAGCAAGTTAAATTTTCAGCTAACATAGTGCTTAAGAATTTGAAAGGGAAGTATCGCTTAATTCTGTTTCCACCAATAAGTAAAGCCGGCAGAGCTTGCGGTAAACTGTCGTTATCTTCTTGTCTACCAAGGACAACAGCACCTGCACAACACTTTGCTGACGACGCAGTCATAAATCAAAAAACATTTTTAGTACATAAAAAATGGATGGAATGTTTGCATTTGACCGGCTCTGTGCTAATCGCTCATTCCTGAATGTAAGCAAGACATGCGTCCCTACATTTTCGACCTAACAGCAGGACGTGCGATTTGAAGCACGCTATTCGCAACAAGTACTAATTCATTCATCGATCGTCGGTGACAGGAAATAAGGTCACTCGTCGGCTGTTGGTCGAGCCTCTCAAGGAGCTAAAGAGCTCGTTACTTGACCTCAAAGGGAGGCTCAGACGACTGGTCGATGCTCCAACGATCTTTAAACTGACATCACACTGTCCCCTGATACCAGGCGACACTCTTCGTGAGGACAGTCCTAGCGGACGACGAAGTCGTACTGTGCTGGTTAGGTCTTCTTAGGAGATTCTCCAAACAGGGTAGCCACAAAAATTTGTTGCATACCCTGCTTGCCCACCAACCGCCGCGTGGAGGCACTCCTAGTTGGTTGGCAAGTATGGAGGTGTTTTTATGGATCCTCACCTTCCATGACTTCCTTTTACGATGATTCCACTCAGAGAGCCATGCTGAACATTAGCTTCCATGAGCAGTCAGGTTAATTTTTTTAGAAGTCGGGCCTCTCCCGATGATGACGGTGATACTTGAGAATGCGGAAAAAAACGGGCGGATAACTCGTCTTCCTGCGCTCAGTCGTTCTTGTGGATTATATATAACTGCGTGACTGCTTGTAAGTGAGTTGGGTGAACAGGGCTCAGGTGGATTGCTATTTAGCCCTTCCTCGGTCACTCGGAAGGTATAAATCTACCGTCTACTCCTACTACATTGCGATTGGTCTGATGTGACGTAATCTCGCGGCAGGTATGCTTACAAGATGGCGACCAGTCTACAGTCGTTACTGACGGAGAAGCTTTCTCTGGAATGCTATGTAATTTTTATCTATTTATTTATTTATTTACTTGTTTATTTATTTATTTATTTTGGGTAAGTCTGACTGTGACCCAAACCGTAATCCTAACCCTAAACCTTTCCCTACTGACGGAGAAGCTTTCGCTGGAATGCTATGTAATTTTTATCTATTTATTTATTTATTTACTTGTTTATTTATTTATTTATTTTGGGTAAGTCTGACTGTGACCCAAACCGTAATCCTAACCCTAAACCTTTCCCTAACAAGATCGATCATTCCACAAACAATTGAACTTTTCTATAGAATAAAGAAGTTGTTTGAAGACAGTATCCTTGCGTGCAGCCGCTAGTTGTCGCGTGATCAATCAATTGCAGGTTGAGGTGTAAACGACGGCTATACGGTCTGCTTGGCTCACGTTTATTTGAAATGTAGGTACACGTTTTCTCGTTATATCGTTTCGCCTATATTAGCCTGTAAAGAAAAACCGAAAATAAATAAGTAAATGAATTAATAATTAATTAATTAATTAATTAATTAATTAATTAATTAATTAATTAATTAATTAATTA
The DNA here is from genome assembly GCA_003687565.2 of Craspedacusta sowerbii. NCBI lineage: Eukaryota > Metazoa > Cnidaria > Hydrozoa > Limnomedusae > Olindiidae > Craspedacusta > Craspedacusta sowerbii. Next base: position 3,002 of record QQSS02174989.1, on the reverse strand, counting down.
ATTAATTAATTAATTAATTTTATTAAAGTCAATAAACAAAATCTGCGACTAATTAAATAATAAAATAAAACAATCAAACGAGCAAACGAGCTTGCTGTCAAAGTATGACAATTCTTTGATACCCCGACAATAAAGGCCTATTTCACACCCACAAGACGTATAAACGCCTTTGCATGGGTCTTTCGCAGAAACACGATCTGAACACAATCGGTGTTACAATAGGTGCATTTGCAATCGAAATTAAGTGGTCCATAGTAGACTAAAATGTTACAAATACGCCCAGTAGTTCTAGTTATGTATGTAATGTTATTTTTACAGTTTGGTTTTGTGTATGTATTGTTTGTTAATACCGCGAACCAACGAACTCGGAAAAACACGAAATGCAAGGATAACTCGTGATTTTCCATGGCCATACGAATGAAAGATAAATAAATGTTTAACACAAGCAAGGTTTGCAAACTGCCGGCACTGGTCTCGCTATGCCTGTACATATTTGCATATTGTGTGCTACTTAGTATGTTAGGCGAGTGAAAATTACTACAAGCAATGCAGCAATGAGGCGATTCTTGACCAGATTGCTCTCTTTTTCATTATCACTGAGTGTTCGAGGCCAAGGCGGTGGGTTCTGTTTTTCGGAGTCCTGTGGGAAGATGCCGTATTCAACTCAAGCACACGGACGTGAATTCACCACGAGCTACAGTGTTTATCTGAGTAAGTGTATAGTGCTTTATTGAGGTAAGATTTCGATCTCAGCTAGATCATTGGTTGCAACAGCATTAGGCTGGAAATTGCTGGACAATTGTACGTAATAGCTCGATAAGAACAGAGAGATCAATATATGGATTGATAAAAATATATAAATACGTTGAACTCAAGAATCAATTAGGTGGCTTTAGTTTCAATTTGTCTTGACAAAGATCCAAATCCGGAATCGCCGTTCCCTTTACAGCAAGCAGACAACGTTGATGGCTCTGGAGTGCCATATACGAGCTTCGGTTATTAAGAGGAGGGATAAGATTTCTTTTCTTCAATAAAGGGTTTGAAATAGAGAAGATGCAAATAAAATTAGCATCTATTTAAAATTCCATTGTTACGTGTATTCGTCAAACTCTTTGTTACCTTGTGGTTTTAAAATGTTACTTCTAGTTTTGTGACTTATTGAAAACTGCTCATCGATGATGTGCTGTGCATAAATGTGTTTGTTGGCTTGCTTATGTATTGTTTAAAAATGCTTTATGCACAATGAAATCAATGTAGACTTCCAAATGTACCTTCACAAAAATAAACACAAACACCCTGACCGTAATTTTTCATACTTTAGAAGTGCTGGGTAATTAGCCTGTAATTTGAATTGTTCCTTTCAATGTTATTGGCTGCTTTCATAGAGAACGAAGAAGGTATTATATCACCATTTCATGATATACCATTATATGCTGATAGAGAGGTATGCTCATAGTTATTTTAACGATTATCATCCATTGTTATGCATTTTTCTTGAGCCTGTGATGAAGTTCTAAAGTTTTTTCTTTGTTCCTTCCTAATTTGCAGCAACATTAATGTGACTGCATCTCATGTAAGTTGCGTATTGCAAGTCTCTTAACATGATATGTGAAGGCTTTAGTTGTGTGAATTGCTTTCACTTCAGAATCAGATTTTCAATATGGTTGTAGAAATTCCCAGATGGACCAATGCTAAAATGGAGGTACTTTATCTGGCATCTTTTTCTGTTTTCTTAAATTTTGAGTGAGTATTGTTTTAAAATTCTCTTTCTTTCTGGTTGAGAAACCAGCTTGTTAAATTACTGCAGCGCTATTACTTCTTCCTTCAGAGCTGTAGCTTTTCCATTATGAATTTGTTGTAAAATGCTAAATGCTATGCTAGTACAGAATGCTTTGTTGTAAAAATTGTTTATTTCTTGTTGCTGTTGCTTTGAAATTTGTATCAAATAGTTTTCTGGCCTGATATAGATATCTACAAAAGACCTGTTGAATCCAATTAAGCAAGATGTAAAGAAAGGGAAAGTTCGATTTGTCAACAATGTGTTTCCATACAAGGGCTACATATGGAATTATGGTGCCATTCCTCAGGTTAATTGTTTTCCTGTTTCACCAGGTCATTATTTACGTTTCCAATTTTGTGATTTCCCATAGCATTGTTTAATGTGAGCTTTGAACATGGCTCTGTTTTTAATTGCTTCTTGTTTGTATGTAATTTTAGTTGTGTTGGTTATATTTGTGGTTTTGGTAACCTGTACCTGGCAATTGATTTACATTTGTTCTAATTAACATTTTCTTGCTTTAAAGACCTGGGAAGATCCGGCTGTAGTCGATTCACACACAAACCAGAAAGGTGACGGTGACCCTATTGACGTGGTGGAAATCGGTTACAAGGTATTATTTTCCTGCTCGTAGTTACATTTTTTTAATCACGCTCACATTAACTGAATCTGTTTCTGTTATGTTTACTTGGATAGATTGGATTATAATTTGTTGTAAAGATTTCAATTGAATGTTTAAGCCATTTGTCAAAGTAGAGACTGGAACAGTAATGTTATAATAATACATATTACTGGACCTAGCATGTCAAAGTCTGGCCTGAGTAGGTGTAGTATATAGTATAGTATGTAGTATATTTAGGACCAGTGTTTTAATATACAAGATAGTACTCAAGTACTGGGAAGAGATGCATGTAGAAATAGGAAAACATTTCATCATCAGCGCGTCATACCAACATTAATTGCATTTTTAATGTTGTATTAATTATGTATTAATAATTTTTGCCAGTGTTGATATATTCATATATACAATTATAATATATGTATATATTGTTATAATATATTATATATTTGTGTGTATGTATGTATATTATGTCTATCTGTCTGTCTGTATATATGTATATTATGTCTATATGTCTGTCTGTCTGTATTATGCATGTATGTATGTATGTATGTATGTATGTATGTATGTATGTATGTATGTATGTATGTATGTATGTATGTATGT
>QQSS02174978.1:12500-15176 GCA_003687565.2 Craspedacusta sowerbii | reverse complement strand
ATAGATAGATAGATAGATAGATAGATAGATAGATAGATAGATAGATAGATACATAGATAGATAGATAGATAGATAGAGGTAGGCCTAATCTATTTGCGCGTGGTGAGCAGTAAATTTTTTTGGTATCGCATGACGTTCTGGCTTCAAGTCTTTATTGTTTGTAGAATGTGCTGCTATTAATCACTGTATTATCATCTGCCAAATGTTGAGCGATATACGAAAGGCAAAGTAGTAATTTTGAGATAGCAGTGGGCCCAAAATGGATCCTTGTAGAACACCGATATCTATAACATTTACTTCAGAGTTCCAACTATCACTAGTGAGAAAACCGATTTGCAGATCCTACAAGAGCTAATTGTGACAAGCGCTGGGACTTCCATAGACAGGAAATTTTTCTACGAGAATTCTCCGATTCACAGCGTCAAAAGCTTTTAGCATATCCAAAAGCAAACACTATGTGTGTTCCCTAATGTCTAATATCTCATGTGTGCTTAATTTGGCACTAAATGCTGCACCTTCTTGCATTTGACCTGCAGCCTTGTCTCTCCCCGGATGTCTATATTGGTTGCTGAACCTTATCGTCGTATCTGGAAGTACTTGTCACGGGTTATATTTGGAGCACACGAATATTGTGGAGTAAATGTTACGATTACGTCGTCTTAATGGTGTTTTTGCAATTTGCACCAGGCAAGGTTTATCTTGATACTAGGCAGTCCATTTATTTCGTCCAGGTGTTGCATAGATTTATGATATCTAGGCTTTGTTATAAAACGGGGAGCTTGTAAATGGAGAACATACGTTGAAGTTGAACGAACAGATAAGGTCAGTGAGAGGATGTCCACTTAGTCTACTACTCAAAATACTTCTCTGCTCGCAACAAACCTGTCTAGAAATACATTCAGCCTCTTGTGCTTGGTCTTCTAAAGAATTTCACTGAAATTTTCGAGAAGGAAAAACGAGTGCTCGAATCCGTTTCGACACTTGAAAGACATTAGGCAAACGCCTTGACTAAACGACTGGTAAATCTTATGTGATATAGGAGCCCGCCAGACTAAACATCTTTATAGTTAGTCGGAGTGCTACTAGGTCCACAAGCCTAGGAGGCATGTAAGTGGTTATTTAAGTTGAATATTTCATTAGGATACGTCGCGGTTAAGATAATACTTTGCAAAGTTAAAGGGGACACGAATGTCGTGAACTTATTTCTTGAGCTCGGCGTGTTTGCGTTGGGACATCGAGTGAGAAGTAACGGTTGGACGCGCTAGCGATGTCCTTGGACTTTCTTTGTGCCATGCTGTCATTCTACTTTCTATTACAGCAGAAGGAAGCCAGAGTTAATATTTACACTTTTGAACAGTTAATGCGATTACCTTTATGGTCGAAGCTTTGGACCATCAGAATTTTTATACATGTTGTGCTAAGCAAGTTACAAGAGTAATATAATCGCTTACTTTCTTCATTATTCCAACTCCAGAGCTGCGCTGCTCATCTGGATCGAGATGTCTTTGCTAGTCTAACTTTCTCTACTAACATTCGCAGCCACTAACCGAAGCAGAGCGCTAGAATTTTTGGATCTTTCTGAGTTAGAAGTAAGCAGTCAAGAGACACTATGCCACCTTTCACTACTAACTAACATTCGCAGCCACTAATCTAAGCAGACTATAAGCAAGCTCTCAAATAGTCTAAGCACTGCGTTGGCAGTTTGATTTTCAGCCACTGCTTTGATTTTTTGCTCGTATCTTTGTTTGCCATTCCTAACCAGCGCTAAGCATGCGTTTCGGATCTTTATGCGAATCGAGACTCGATACAATTTCCCAAATTGAGTCGCTAAGGACGGGCAACATCGAGCTGAAATCTCCATGGCCCTATCACAGCCCCCGCAACAGCACCCAGCTCATACCAGACACGGGCAAATGTCGACAGGGCCATCTCGACCCTTCTATCGACTCACTCGAGTTTGAAGGATGCAGATTCTGCATGAAAGGTATCTTGCACAATTTCAAAATTCCGATTCACGTTTGCAGGATGCAGAACCAGCAGCGAAGCTATCGCCCTTCCAATCCATTCTTGAAGGGTTCAGATTCCACGAGCACACTCCACAACTTTCAACATAATGACACACCAATCTTGATTTGGCACACTCTTCAATGACCAGTGTTGACATACATTCACTAGAATGCTTTGCAGAAATTTGTGGATAGGAAAAGCTGCCCCGCACGCATGGGACTACTACCATCTTCGAAGTCTCGGCAGGTATTGGGATGTGCTAGATAAAGGGATAGATGTGCTAGATGAGGGATAAACGACGTGTAATATAAACGCAGTACATGTCGTTGATGAAGACTGCTAACCGCAATGCAATATCCTGGTTTTTTAATGAACGACATCGCACTAAAAAGTAGCGAAGGTTTCTCCTGATTGTCTAAGTAGGCCGAGAAAAGGGTTTTGCATTAACAATATGGAACTCCGTAGATGCTGCAGCAACACCCTTGAATTTAATATAGAACGGCTCAACCATTTCATAAGCCCGTACATAAACAGCTTCAACCAATAAGACGGGTATAAGACCCAAAACGACCTTACACATACGTTTACATTCTATATGTACGCGCACAAAGGAACGTAAGTGCTAAGATTTGCGTATCGTGAGTCCACGCAAACCATGGAAAGCAGCTC
>QQSS02174978.1:0-7500 GCA_003687565.2 Craspedacusta sowerbii | reverse complement strand
TCATAAAGACCAATAATACATACATACATACACGCATATACATATGTACATATGTAGAGTCTATATATTGCCCTGTTTAAATGCTATTGGGCTTGAATGACCACTTTGACATAGGCATACGAGTATGAGTCACTGAGCTCGTGTTGCAACGTTGTAATCTGTTCCGCATAGTAGTCTTATCAAAAATCAGTTTGCTCCAGGGTGACCTCGAAGGCGTGTTGCATGTTGCGAATGCCCTCTGTGATCCTATTAGGCATTACACAATTTCCTGATGCATTGTTTAGATGCAAACGGATGCAATACTAGTCCTTGCCAAAGGGAAGTACTGAGCTGCCTGGCTCTTATTTCATTTTTCAGCGTCTTTTAACAGGATTTTTACAAAACGTACATACAGGCCAACACATTCGCACGGAAAACTGTCCTTTTCAGATCTTTATGACAATGACCGATAGCGACGATGTGAGTAGCGAAGAGACAACCATTCGCACGCAGAAGTCCTCTGGCGGCAATCTGGTGCTTGACTTTATACGGGCGTTATCTCATCAACACGTCCAGCAGGACATTACCCCGCGGATATTGGCCCGGGTTGGGTTCTGACTAAGGTTCTCCGTGTTTTGTTATTTTGGGGGTTCTTAGCCTGGGGAACTAGGTCAGAGGTGAAAATGCTCTAGAATGACCAAGGAAGGGTGTAAGAGCTCATCGCATTTGCGACCACCACACCTAGCAATGATGACCCACACACGTGACAACAACCAAAACATCAACAACAAACGAAAAAAAAAGTAAATGCGACAAAAGAACAACAACAACAACAACAAAAGCAATTACAACAACCGTGCAATGAAGGGGCGATGAACTCAAACTCATGATTTCTCTGAAAATATGCATGCAACATTTTGACAGACCAGATCGACTCAAAATGTTTGAATACGCAAACGCAAAGAGAGTTTTTTTTTTGAATAATTGAGTGAATAATGAAGTTGAATTTTGAATAACCAAGGTAAGCCAAACAGAATGTGACAGGATCTAATATTTACTAACCGAACAGGTCATATAGCCTATCCAAGAGCAGCAACTGTCTTAGTCCGTGTGACCTCGGATAAAACTCAAAATTGGCTTTAGATTTTGAATTTCGCGCAAAGGGGGTGTCGGGTTCAGTCAATACGACAACAAATAAGTTAACAAAAACAAGGATACCTACGAGGTCAATGAAGAAGAGGAAACTCTGTCTCTCGAAAAAATCCTGGAGCTGAATGAAGCTTCTTCGTGTAGTGGAAATGAATACACGAACGCTTAATGGTCGGATTGATGAAGACGAACTACTGAAAGAATCTTCATATAGTCAGAGTGAAACCAGAGGAAAGGTCTGCCACAGCAACTGTCGTGGCCAAGCAAGTACACTCAGCCTACTAATATTTAGTAGGCAGGAACTCCGGCCAGACATCCGTTTAAGGAATGAACGAGTCATCCTTTGGATGAGTATCGCCCGTGGGATGCCTGGCGGCATTAATATAATCTCATCCGCTCCTTTGCCCAGGTTCCCTTGAGGAAAGCCCGTATTGCCAGAGAGCTTATCTTAAGAGTAAAGTACCGTTAGAATGAGGGGCTGAATTAGAACAATCGGCGATCTATGTCACCGAAAAAGGCTGCCAGGTACTATTCATGCGCTTTGCCATGGGGTGGTAATCTACATTGACTATAAGTAAGCGCTTTAAGATCTCTTTGTTAATCGCTAGTTCAAGGCGACGGAAAGCAAGTTTTCATAGCAGCGCGTACGCTACTCGCAATCAACAGGGATTCAAGAGCAACTCGACTAGGCTGCTCCCGTGAAGTAGCTTGAAACATACTTTGCGTGAGGAAATTTGGAAGTAAATATTCTTGCGCATGACATGAAACTTGGGACCATGATATCATAGGGCTACCTTGGGGAGTGGCTCACCTCTGGTAATTTCTTGGAACCAGCATGGCTTGACAATAAAGAATAAGAAAAAAAAAGCCTAGAACAGTAGATATTAGAAACCGAGATGAGAGTGAGAATGACGCTAAAAACAGCTTAGATTATGGGAAAATTTTAGAAGTATTTTGTCATTCTTTGAATAAGAACTTAAGTGGATTAGATTCAATTTCTCAAATATTTGTTATTGCAGATTTTGGGGTCGTTTACGCCACTAAATTAACGCACCACCCAAGTATTTTTTATCGTTTAGGGGCCATCAAACAAGTAATTTTGCTTATAATAATAATAGCTTTAAAAAAACTGGCGAAACCGATTTGGCCAGGTCTGGTCGCAAGAATAACAGGCGCAATCCAAACCCCATCCCTGGTCCAACAAGACAGCAAGGCTGCAAGCAAAAGTGCTCAGAACCACGCGCAACCATATGCACACTATCGAGTTGGTGCGGCCACGATAAACTAAAAATTTCACAACAAGGCATAAAAAATAATAAAGAAAGATTTTCGTACAAATTTATACGTGTTCCATAGACGTCACTAAGAAGCCCATATGAGGTGAAACGGATGCACGATTGGGGTAATGGAGGCACTGCTGAGCTCCATTCTTCAGCAGCAGTGAAATGAGGATGCGTTTAGAACATAATATGCTCTGTAGAACTGTTTGTAAGCCCGATGTAAATATACTTAGATTAGCAACAGTGGAAGTAATATCGCTTCAAAAAACTGACAATGAGGCTATAGAGCATGCCTACGTCTTCAGAAAATGCATTTGCGTTTTCAGTTTTCACTTGAAGTTAATTCTTCTTTTTTTTTTTTCATTTTGTCTGTTCGATGTCTTTATGAATGGCATTTACGAAGAAAAAAAAATCTTCTCGTTTTTGTCAAGTTGTTTTTGTTAAAGCACGAACCACGCCAAGAGGTGCTACGCGACGCAGTTGAACTCGTATTTTAAATAACCCCTGCTACCTCCCTTCTATATAGAATCAAATGGCTGTCATGAAGATCGTCTTGAGCATTTGCCTTTTCAATCAAGGTGATCTGTTAATGCTGAGCTAACATGCAAATTACCCTTTCGAACTTCGGCGCATCTTCAAGCGTAGGCTCTAATTTAGCGAACTACTATTTTTAAAGAGCTGCCATGGCATTTTCCCTAGCACTGATGACGAAAGCGCTAGTGTACCTCTTTATGGAGACATTCGTAAGTGTCCAATGGTATTCAGCTATGACATATTAGCCTAGCGCTGATATTCAAGGACTTAGGCCTAATATACCTAGAGCTTGAGGGCCATGCCTGCAATATGAAGCCGTTCCATCCGCTGTTTACGATACTCAGCCCAAATTAGACCCCGAATCAATACGGTGAACGTAGGAGTCATTGCAATGCAGATCCTGCTTCCCGTGTTGTGCCATTGATGATCGAAAAAAAAAAAGGCTACAAGTGTCACAGAACATCCGCGATGAAGTCACACAGGAATCAGGTGAAGGGGTCATAGCACAACTCGGCTTCATCGGGAGTAGCGACTCAGATCACAAAGAAGAGCTTGACGAATACTTGCTTTCTCGCTGCATATAAATAATCTTTTGAAACAGTTGCATGAATAATTAGCAGCACCGATTGAGGGTGAAGAAGAAAGTGAACAATAAAACTCAAGTCCAACATCGAGGAAATAAGAACGCTCGTGGATCGCTTACCAGATCGTGCAATCACTTGGATTGGCGACTCGCCTCTTCCGTGGGGGAGAATTCAAACGAAGGCTGCTTTCTACTTGGCTTGTGATACCTAATAACGCAGCTCGTGCAATGTTCAAGTAAATATAAGCAAAGGCACCACGCTAGCATCGCGCTTAAGCAAGCTTAAGACACTTGGAAAATACGCTGGGTTCCACGCTGCTCGCCGCAAACATGCTTGTAATCTGATGTCATTGTCATATTGTCCTGTCATTTGCCTTGGAACAAGTGATGCATACCAAGACGAATTTTAGTTGGCACAGCGCCTCTATGACCAGGAAGTTTTGTTTGTGATTTAAATGGGTGTTTGCATTCGCTTGCCGCCATTTTCCAGGTGGAATGGCTTAGCGGACAACAATGTTGTCGCCCCCAGACGGGGACGGTGAACAGGCAACTGGGAAAAACGGCACCGAAGGTTCCAGCATTTCACAAAGCAAGAAGTTCTGGGTGAAAGGATTAGAGATGGGACAACCGCTCACACACGCACACACAAACAAACCGCAAACCTAAACGCAAACACTCACAAACACACCCAACACATGCTCACAATCACACTCATTCGCGAACATTCGCTTACAAACACAAGTAAACATGCTTACTTGCACACATACACACACATATGAATGTGTAGGTAAGTGTGTTTATGTGTTTGCCTATATGTCGTTGTACGCTTGTGCGTGGGGTCTCAATTCCATACTTCCATACTTTAATGCATAAGATTTGACACGAAAGTATTTCCCGACAATGCCAAAGCAAATATGGGTAACCCTGCTGAAAGCAGTGCATGCTCTTCAAGTGAGATGTTGGAGGGAGATTCATAGACATGGAATCGTATAGGGAGAAATGCCAAAAGCAATATTTACTTTGAATGGAAGCTTCCTTTGGGAAAGGGGACAGCAGAAATTCAATTGAGGGAGCAAGGTATCATAGGGATATTGGTGAAAGCAACAGTGATTGCCATAATCATGAATATTAGCTGGCTAAAAGAAATAGTCACGTCAATGTTACCTAATTAGAAGTTACACAATTCAAATCATCAACTCTGTTATTGGAAACATCTTCATGTCACCCTACAATGTCAGTCAGGAGTGTATTTGTGCATGGAGCAAAGTTCACTTTCTAAGCATGGTTTGAGATCGAATGCTGGTTCGATGAAAAAATTACCTGCACGGGAAACTTAAACGTAAAATCCCTCAGGCACTATGTTTATTAAAACTCTGACTGGGCTGTACTTGATCAGCTTGAACAGGACCAAGCGTAAGAGCACCAAAGGTATAAAGTACTACTTTGGTGCGGCTTTTTGATGTATCTGCATTCTCCATAACCTTTTGACTCACCTTCCTATTCCTTGTTCAACAATTTTACTTCATAACTCGACTCAATTGCAACTGAATTTCAAGCAGCAGCAAAGAAAATATGGGCAGAACGCAACATGAAGTATGTTACGGACCGACTTATAGGTCTGCTGAAGGCCTTGGAACGTGTCACTTCGATGGGCTGGGAAGCCAATGAATGCCAAGCTAAAGGAACAGATTTATTATTTACTTGAGTTGAGAAATGCTATCGAGAATTCGGCAGGACTCTTCAATGAACGATTCATATTTGCCGTCGACGCACAGTACTCGGCGTGATGTATATTTAATGCGATGTCGCAATGAGAATCTACATGATGACGAATCTGTCTGCCTTTACGCATGCGCATGCCGATATTTAAATCCATTTTCATGCATGGCAAGGCGTGAGTATATTTGTTTGTGTGCGTGTGCGTTTGTGTGTGTGTGTGCGTGATTTTGAATTATATTTGATTTGATTTATAATTGATTTTAGAATTATAACTTGTGGCGATGGAAAAAGCTCTTGATGAAAATAAGCAAAGTGTTTCCAAAAGGTCATGCGATCTGGCTAGTCAACTTTGCAACAATTAAAGCCGAGCTTTATCTATGTGTATGTGATGCATGATTATTTCCCCGTATAAATTTTAAAGTCGAAAGGGCCCCATACGCAAATTTTAACGCAAGCTTATCCATTGTCTGACATAAGTCATGGACCGTGTAATCGTCACTATTGTAATGCTAAGCACTAGGCGCTTGAGTTTTCATTAATCTTAAGACCAAGTATCGCTATGGTTAGCTAAAGTAGCCATATGCTTTAGTAATTGTTTTCCGTATCCTCATGCTATATAGTGAATCATGGATAACCTAATGCCTGATTAGCGAAGGAAATAGATGAAATTTTAGAACCTCCTTGTACCAATTGACTAACTTTAAGCATTCATTTTCCTTTTCTAAGGAGAGCCAATCTCGTAATTCTTCGTCTATTTTATTGCAGTTTACTGAAAATATTGTATCTCAGCCTCGCTTCATGCTTACTACCCCGCCTGTGGCACTTATATCAGCTTTGCTTATTCTAATAGTCTGAAGCGTTTTTATGAGAATAGTCTTTAAGAGATTACATAGAAAGCAAGCAAGAATTTTGAATCTTGTTTGATTGCAAGTATGCAACTATCAAGCAGACGAAGTTGCCTTATTTAGCATTTAGAACTTACAATATAAGAAATTTCTCGCAAAAGTGATGCACAACCCAGTTCTGGGATCGTTTGAATGATCACACACATTTGTTATCGACTGTGCGTTCATCAAAGTTCGTGGTGAATAGGTTTAAACGTTAAAAATTTGAAAATGCATGAGTATTTTTTTCACCGGATTTTTGGACGCGTGCGTATTGCTGGAAACTTATTTTCCCTTATTCATATGAAATCGTAATCCAAAAGCAATGCTATTTTTAACACGCGTAAGTAAGCGAATCTGTTAAGTGGAGACATCCTGAGTGGCATCCAGGACTGGCTAAGTCTTGACTAAGCGATGTCTGTCCCTCTAAAATGCTTACATTCATAAATTTAGTCACATATGAAATCAAACTCAAAAGCCACTGTGACTATATTTGTCGAAAGTTTGTAAATTTTTCAGAACTTTTATTAACGAAATAAATCTTTTTCTTTATTGCTGCAGTTTTCGTTGTTGTTGTTGTTGTTACCGTTGTTGTTGTATTTTGTTGTTGTTGTATAAACTGGAATGTCCTTATTATACGTTCACCTTCCCCTTATCTTCCACGTAGATATGCCGAGATCGAAAAAAAATTGCATGGCTGCTGGAAACTTCACAAAAATTTACTGCTTTTGGAGCACACTCAGCAGCGTTTCGGCAAACAATGCCTAGAACAACGTATAAAGACAGCGAACGTAATTTTCTCTTAGACTTTCCGTTAGTCCCTTTATAACAGCCTGACATGTAAGCAGCGTGATTATAAGACTCCGAATGACACTTTCATTAATGTAGCTTGCACTCGTCACGTAAATAAAGCAGTATTTTGAGAGACATTTGCTGTTAGAAGCGCAACAAGCAGTTCAACTGGCTTCCCATCCAGTGTTGAAAAATATCCTAATGTGATATTTAGCTGATTTACGTGCATGATAGGTCAGTCATTGAATAAACTGAGTTATTGTATATTATATATATATACATACATACATATAATATGTTATAATGTATTATATATTATATGATACATATAATATAATATGATATATATACACATGTATATATATAGATGATAAGTCGGGTTCAAAGGCAGTATAAGCTAAAAGCAGTGATGTGACGAATTGGACGAATTTTGCGACGAATTTGCCTATTCCAATTTTGCCTCGACCATAAAGTTCATCACCACCACATCCCAGTCCGAAACAATTTTCTTGGACGTAAAAGTTAAGTTGGACGGAAGAAGATTTATCACGGACCTCTACTCTAAACCAACTTCTGCGCA
>QQSS02174967.1:0-13728 GCA_003687565.2 Craspedacusta sowerbii | reverse complement strand
GAATTTTGTTATTTCGTAATTTTTCCATCCGTCATTTCCCGAATGCCGTCGTCCCCATTTCCTTCAACACGGCATGGTGGGGGGCTTCCAACCCCCCCCCCCCCCCGTCTAATTTTGTCATTAGATCAACGATGTCGGTATGACGCTGTCAGCACCGGCACGAGGTCGAATTAGGTTGTTGGATGGTTTGGTCTGACACTAGCCAGTTGTGATCGCAGTAGCTGCCACAAGTTTGCCTTTCCAGAGCAGGTTGAGTATGCCCCTGGTGTCGCACGACCATATAGGACGCCGTGATGAAAGCCTGGCCAGTGGATGGCATCATCTTGCACGGGACGGCGTGCTCCTCTGGATTTCGGACAGCATTCCAGCATATTCAACTTGACGACGTAGTCTCGGCGGGACGATGTTGGATAAGACTGGCGACAAAGGGACTGCAGCAGAACGAATACAGCCTGTGAGGCGCATCAAGCTGTTCAACTGCGAGTGTGCCTCCATCGTTCCCACACTGGGCAGCAGTGTTCCGCTACTAGACCTGGGAAATGTGGTCGAAGGGTGCAAATTGGAGGGCAAATTGTTCCGTGTCTTAAGTTTCCTTGCAGTTTTGGACAGGTGTGCTTTGAACGACAAGGTACGATCTAGCGTGCCCCCCAGGTAAACCGAAGTCTTACCTCAGTGACTGGCCATTCGTCAGGTTAGTGTCAGCAAATGCAAGTCTGATCGATTCAAGGTTAAAAATGAAGTCAAATATGTTAATATTAAAATTGCTTTTTGTTATAATGTTGTTAATACACTTATTTTGACGATGTTCATAGATGTTTTAAGGTCAATCATAATTTTTATATTCATTTTCTTTAAAGCCAAAACCTATTTTTTTTAAATACAACTTAATATTTTTTATTTGGGGGGGGGGGATGTTATTTTTTCCAACCCCTAAATCGTCGCAGTTTTTTATATGGGGCCCAGCGCGCCCCGATATATAATGATAGCTGCAGAGTAGGAGCCATGCTTGGCGATTTTACGAGCTGTCCTTTGGGAGTCTTGAATGCAATCAGCCCAAGGCTTTTTGATTACTACGTAGTAAAGAAAGCCTTGAATCAGCCTTACCGCGTCACGCGAACCTGCATGGCGAACGGCCTTACCAAGCACAATCCAATTTATGTAGGTTCGGACTCTAATTGTCATCATTTGCAGTTTGGCCTCTTCCCAGAGCCGTATTTATTTCTATTACATGCTCTCCGTCAACGTTCTGTAAATGTCTGTTGTATAAGGTCCAAGAACAAGATACTCCTGCAGAGCGATGTTTCTTACTGCCTTCTCGTGGTCTAGCATATCATACAGAAGTTAGCAATTTGAGTATGGTAGAGCAGCGACAGACTATGCATCTATAACCAGTTCTGTGTTTACGTATATTATAGTAATTATATATAGAATTTTTTTTGTTGCAAATTTGACGTAAAGCTTGGGTCATGAACGTTTATGCATACTTTCATACATTTCTGCGTGCATGAACCGTGCGCGTACGTGAAACGCGCTTAATAAACCATGTTGATGCGTGACCTATTCATGTATGGGATATAGATCCGGGCACAGATGCATACACACACGAAGATACGCACATCGACGCACACGCACACACACAGACAAATACTCGCGCACTCGGGAGCTCTGGGATCTTAATATTTCTGTGCATTCTTGACTTTCGTTTCCTTTCAGGCCTATTCCCAGGACAATTGCTATAGGCATTGTACAAAGAACCAAGATTGTCAAAATGGGAATTGCCAGACCTGCTGGCTGGTCTTCGGGATGTGCTGGTTGAGTGGTTTCAGTAATGATCTTGCAAACGCTTCAAGCCCCGAAGAATTAGACATGGCGTTGCGTGCGAGGAACATAACGGTACCCTTCAATTTGCTGACCGATCTTTTCAATCGCGTTCGTGACAAGGAAACATCCAAGACATGACTTTCATGAAAGAATTGACATGTAATCACCATGCATGACATGTTGACCGCATGCTTTCCAATCTCGTCTCCGGCGTCCGGAGAAAGCATCAACGATTGGTACTAGCATTATTAAAGCACGGAGTGGCTTGATTCGGATCATGCGTATTATTTTTGTCGAGGTCATTTGTTTTTACAATCAAGTTGTTGCTTAATTTGTTTGTCTTGTTGTTTATTCGCTGGGTCTAATCTTTTCCCTTACGCCAAATGCGATGCTTTTTTAAATTAGTTTTAACCCTAACATTTGAACTAGTAGGCTGACGTCATATTCTCGGGTGGTATTCCGTGCTAACTTGTAGCACATGATCTTGTAATGTTGCAGTAGCAGCGTGCCGATATTAAAGTATGCTATGATCGCTAGTCTTCCGACGTCATCATTACTATCGGTAATGAATTAAATAGGGCTATAGACCACATTCAGTCGAATAACTTCGTATTATGCTATGTAAGTAATCTGAGTTCTTTATTTCTAGAGAGCAAACTTAAATGAAAAGTATATCTTGCTTGTTTATGTAATGGTGGAATTTTCTTTGCACGTAAGTTGCTAGTGGTTGTTGTTATTGTTGATGTTGCTGACGATTGCAAATGATATTTGTATTGTTTGGTTCAACGGCAATAAATTATGTAAGTGCTGCTGTGCTGGTGCAACGTCCGTTTTGATTCCGTCCGATTATGAATGAAAATATATATCCCGTCATTTGCGTTATGACGCGAGCACACATTTCAGGCTCTCCTTCCAACCCACCTGGCGAAGATCTACTTAGAGGTGGGTGGACAACTAGGGTATGTGATAAGGTGTTTATGTCAATTGTGTTTGCGAATCTCCTTAATAAAAAAAACAGACCAGCAACTGTGCGACTGTCCGTTGGGGTAGAGTAGATGGGTAGAGTAGAGGGGTCATTGTCTTGACCCTGGGTGATCTTCAACACAGGAATTTTCAACCTCGCTAAAGGTGTCCCGCATGGTTGGGAAGAGCCGTATCATGTTTGGACTGGACAATCGTCCATTGGCGCTTGAATTTCTTGTCGTGGTGGAGCTGCCACGAGACGTAGTGGCCCCGCTTGGCGAGGTTTTCCTGGATGGTTGTCAGACGAGTCGCCTCACTGGAAAGCTGTGCAGTAATTAACTTTATTAAGATATATTTATGTTAAGTAACTAAATGCTGAAGAAATCACTTAACGCTGATGTATTTAAGTTGCTTATTATAACAACAACAACAACAACAACAACAAGACTTATTTTCCTCAAAAATGCAGTTTACATAGACAAACTCTGAGCTGAAAATTATAAAATATTAGCTTTGCTGAAGATGCAGGCATCCTCGTTAGCCTCATGGCTAATCGGATTGAGAACGCCACCAAAAATTTGGGCTCGCTTCTGTATTTCTCCTACGTGTACAATGCAAACACACACTCGCTTAGAGTACAGCGAATGAGGGTTTCGTCAATCTTTGCAGCTACACACTCTACTTCAAGTTCATTGTAAGTGAGAATATGTGCGCCTTCTCGACGTGCTTGTCATGCTTTCAAACGTAAGAGAGACAAACTAATCAAACGCAGGCTATTGAAGGGAAAACATGGGTCACAACACCACGCCAAGCCAAGGCTCAACGTCTAACATGAAGTAAAGTCAACTCAAATAAAAGCGAATACGAATGGAGCTGTCGTGTTAGAGTTTACCAAGATCGCAAAAACACCCACGCAGTGAGACCGCAATTTCAATGCAAGACACCAAACCTCTATCAAAATATGAATCAGATCTAAAATACTTGTCTAAGAAACTTAATCCCATAAATAATTGAATCCGTCACCTAGTACGCGTAATTGTAAAACATAAACGTAGATAGGAAACCACGTTACAAAATATCTACATTCGTTCAAAATTAAGCAATCGCAGACCAATAATGCTTTAATTTCGTTCCTAAACATTTAAGTACAGCGCCTTTAAATTTGATATTACTACTGCCATAGACTTAAGTCCTTCTTACAAGTACTGAGAGTTTAGCCAATTCACTTGCTCTCGTGCTCACTTTGGAAGAGTGACAGTTGAACAATTTGTCTATGGACGTCGGAAGCGTCCTCCAATGCCAGTCATGCATAAATAAAGACATGTTTAACGTAATCTCTAATTTAGAGAATAAGTTGGATGTAGGATCACTATAACAGGAAAATGTAATTATTCTTATGGCTTGCTGTTGTGGCATCGAGAGTCTACTTAGTGTATTTTTGCAAACCAGGCCCCAAGTAAGACAGCCGTATGTAAGATGAGTGTGAAATAAGCTGTAACATTATTATTTTATAGTTGTTGCATCGACATATTAACGAATTTTAGAAACAGTCCGATTTCCCTTGTTAGTTTCTTAGAGAGTTCGGAAACATCAAATCTTCCACGAGAGTCTTGAAGCGAGGACATCGCAGAAGTACTTTAATTTGTTAGATAAATATATTTTCTTGTCTTTGATCTTTCAAAGGAAGTCTAACATCACAGCCTTTTCTTCTAGGACGATATAAAAGAATTTCGTTCTTAGCAGCATTTAAAGGCAATCCATAGAAAAAATCTTGGAACTATCATCCTCAACGTATTGTTTTTCGTCATAGAAGGTACGAAGAGAACCAAGATTGGCAAACTCCATGAATTCCATACGCTGCAAGCTTTCAGAAAAGAATTTCTTGGTTGACTGTATCAACAGCCTTTGTGAGCCCAAAAACAAGCATATTCACCACGATCAAGATATCTGCAGAAAAAAACTTATTATATACCATAAAATATTGGGACGTTGCGCACTGCAATACGCACTCGCTCACTGGGTTCCGTTCTCTCCGTTGCTAGCTTGCCCCGCCTATGTAGCCACCCCGACATAGAATCAGCCGTCCATGATATAGTGCATAAATTGCCTCTTCATCAGGCAGGAATAACTTTAAACATGCATCTGTATGCAATCGCTCCCTAATACTTCGAAGTAAGGAGAGTATATAACTGACGTTTGAATACTACTTTACTAGTATCGATGTTCATCTCCAAGTCAATCAACTTATTTAGAGTTTGTGGGCCAGAGAAATATAATGATCGATCACCGTAAATACGGGTTCGCGTTTTTTGGCACATGGAGCTTTCTATGTCCGTCAGTTCTTGCGCTTCTAGAATGTGATCGCACAGAGAAGAGAGATTTCAGAGACATCGGGAAGTCACCATTTTTCCAATCGTACATAACAGACATCTCTGTGGTTCTATTAGATCCTCAAGCTTAAGAATTTGCAATTTAGAAAATAGGTTTGATGTCGGAGCATGATAGTCAGAGGAAGTGATTATTCTTATCGTCTGCTTTTGTATACGATATCGTCTATGTAGGACGGTTTTACTAGCAAAACCCCATACGAGGCACCCATAGTTCAGCTGGCATTGCAATAGGCTGTAGTAAAGACTTTTAAGGGTGCTAAACGGTATATAAGGGCGTACCCATGATAATATTGCAGCTATTCTACTCAGTTTCTTAGAGAGTTTTGTGATATGTGGCTTCCAAGTCAGGATTCGTCAATCAAGACCCCTAGATTCTTTACCTGGTGAAACAAAAATAATTTTGAGCCTCTAAGGACAATTATGAGCCTGAAGTCAGCTTTTTTAGGTAGGTGGCTTGAAAGGTTCGCACATAGCCAGTCAAAAAGACTTTCTAGGTCTTTCGTTAAGGACTTGAGGATTACCTTTAATGACGAATGACATGGTAGAACATTGGTGTCATCAGGGAAGTGATGAGCTGTCGAGTTCGATAGGCTATGTCGTAAGTCATTGATGTCTATTAGGACGAGCAATGGTCCTAGCACGGAGCCTTGGGGAACTCCAAAATATACGTCATAGGCCTCAGAGTCAGCAGAGTCAATCGTCACAAATTGGATACGGCCGGTTAAAAATGAAGCGAACCAATCATTTGTATGAGCTCGGATACCGTAGTGTTCAATTTTTTAAGTAATCTATTATGATTGACAATATCGAATGCCTTCTGCTAATCAAGAAATACCCCGCATGCAAACCTATTTTTGTCTAGATTAGATTTAATTTACTCAACAAGGCTAACAAGTGCGTGATTGGTAGAATGCTTTTCAGAAATCCGCCCTAGGGGACGAGTTTCAACTATAAAAACCTAGCATTAGATTGGTGGATCACCATCCACGAAGTTCGTTTGACAATGCCACCAAGATTCACCTCGGAAGTATTTACGAATTAAACGTCCAATTGGTCCGTAGGTGGTCCTGGTGGTGTAACACATGTAAAAGTTAAAACTTTTAAGTATTCGGAGGAGTCGAAGCGAAGCAGTCGGTGAGAAGGAGTCGCAGAGAGACAGTCGGGGAAAACAGAGCGCGAATTCGCAGTACATCGGACTGCTTACTTTTTTTTTGGGAAACTTGGACACTAAGGGGAACTGCTCCAGTTATTTGCGTTGGTTATCGGAAGAGATATATTTATTCGGGAAAGCTCTGTCTTGGCATCTAGTGGTGTGTCCCTTCCCCGGCTGTTCATATAAGCGCGCAACGTGTAAACTGATTTTTCGAAGCGTCACTAGGCATAAGATCTGCGCGATCGTTCACTCACACTTTTGTTCTAATCGGGAACAACGAAAACCAAACTGTAACTTACATATTACATTGTATTTTTCTAAGTAAGAGTACAAGCGATCGTGCATTACTTTTTCAAATATCTTAAGTCTTTTTCTTATATTTTAAGTCTTGGTTCTTCGCTTTCAAGAATTTCTTGTAGATAGAATCCCTTTTATTGATCGACACCAACAACCCCCGAGTAATCCAAGGCTTGTCTTGCAACATTACTTCTTTACGAGTAAGGCGACGTACATGAGCTATAACATTAGAGATGTCCGTAATGGCTGTTAGAAAGTTTTTCATTGAAGTATCAACATGTTGATCAGTTAAAGATGCCCAATCGACTCTTGTAATTTCTTCCAGGAGTTTGTCTTCTCTAAATTTTTTGTATGATCGACCGAGGACTTTTCCTCTTCTTAAATTGTAGTCGCTAAAGATCGAGAATTTTGGAAAATGATCTGACATTTTACTAGTGATGTTACCACTAATTAAGCTGAATTTACGATTATTAGTGAGAATATTGTTAATAGGTGTGCGAGAGCGTAAAATCACTGTAGCTTGCAGAATTAGTGGCTGGAAGAAATTACAACTCGTTACGTTATAAAATTCGCTTACTTCGATATTATTGTCATAATTTAAGAGGTTTGTATTAAAATCACCAATTAGATTAACAAATTTATTCCCCTTGCTTAGCAGATAACATAAAAGAACTAATAAAATCCTGTATATGCATGTCAGGATGTATATAGATACTCCCGCAAATGATGTCTTTCCTATTCTTTTGTTCGATTTCGATAAAGACTGCTTCAGCTTCATTCTCAGATTGAAAGCACAGATCATAGCGTATTTTTGTATACCTGGAGAGGGAATTATGAATTTGAATGCCAACAACTCCGGCTTTGCTTAGCGTTTTTATGTCCACCAAGGTGTAGTTTGGTAAGTCAAAGCAACTTGCGATTCTCATAATATCTGTTAGGCTTGTTTTGGAAATTGAAATTATTGGAAACTTATATTTTACCAATGCGAGTAACGTTGTCAATTCACATCGATGCGTTGTTATAGATGCCATGTTTAGGTGTAGGAACCCTAGCGATGTTGTTCAATGTGCAACTTATTAAGCTCATCGACGTCATAATCTTTGGAGCTATTTGTGCAATTCGATAGCTCATCGAAGCTGACAGTTTCTTCGGGCATCTGGTCCAATAAAGTTTTTGCACAAAAGGATAGTGCAAGTTCCATGTTAAGGTTGTTAATTTTATCATTGGATTTCGATCTTAAGTCTATGAAGGCATTGCTTGCACATGACGCGAAAGGAAGTTCTTTTTCAAGACACAAAGGACACTTCCATTTCTTGCCTGTGGTGTGTTCACTAGCTAGAGTATTACTGTATTTTTCTGAATGTATCTACAGCATCAGAAGCAGTGATTAGGCATGAAACGACGGCAAGACCCACATTTGTCTTTACTTTTACAAGGCTTGGTTAACAGTAAGCAGAAGCTATAGTGGTTAATAACAAAATTACTATAAAAACAAGAAAAGCGTCAAGAAGCTAGCAAAACACAACAAACTAGATGATACTAGACTAAGCTGATTATATGGTAGAGCCACGTGCAAGGATGGCACTTGATCGGCGAGTAATAAACAAACAAAATAGACTTTAATAGCTTAACCTGATACGAAGGAGCACCCAAGAACCGTGTGTGAAATAAAGATGTACGCATTTGGTGCAAAAAATTTAAACTTACTTAAAGTAAAAGTTTAATACATAAAGGGAAAAGATCAATAAAGAGGGTTAAATGACGATAAACTTAAGTGTAACAAAGATTTCGGAATACCTCCGAGCAACGACGGCAAACATAATGGGGCTTGTTGAGTCTTTCTGCCAGGCTCGAAGACGGGTTAGTAGCTCGTTTACAAGCTATTTTCTAGGTCGCTATGGGTTCGCCAAACAGAACCAGCAACTACCATAACCGCATTCAAAACCCGACAGGCAGGTATATCAAGGGAGTGGGCTTCGTGGAGGGCCAGAACAATCAACTCGAGGTGACGGGCTTATCGTGCACATCAGGGTATTCGGATGCCGAGCATGTAAAATCAAGCAGATTGTCAGAAAGTGGTTTGAAAATGCTGGAGATAATCTCGTACGAATTTAAAAGTAAGTTACGCAACTGGTCCTGGGTTTCGAAAAACTTAATTGCTCCAGAGGCGAGCTTTATCTCCAGATTGCAATTGACGTTTGTAAAGGCGTAACTGAATCGGGAATTATCGGCTATCTTACTACGCGAGAGAAAATAATGTCTGCCTACGTTTTGTGAGATCAGGGGAAACGGTAAACTTACCATGAGACCCTGGTTTTGCCCTTGGTCTTGCGCGGTATACTTTCGTTCTTGCGTTCCAGGAGCGAAACTTCATGATTATTTGTTGTTCCATCATTCCGGTCTTCGCGTTCTTTTTCGGCTTTCCAATCCCATGGGCTTGATCTACGTCTGCTTCCACATCTGAAACTCTCATTTCTGTCAGGCACTGTCACACAGTCGTCGTGACTTCTTTGTTACCATCTTTGGCTATCCCAATAAAGCGATTACAATTTCGATGACTGTACTGCTCTTGGTCGTCGCAGAACTTCGAAAGCAGATCAAAAGCGTTGTCACGCAAGGCTAACTGTGCTTCCATGACTTCGACCTTGCTGTCGTTCCCTAGAAATTTATTTTCTAGTTCGACAACTCTAGTTTCCAAAACCTGAATTTTCTTCACGAGATCATCTACTTTGGTTGTTATGTCTTGTAAGAGCGCAAGCAAAAGAACACTAGTGTAAAGTTAGACAACTTCTGACTCCTCTCTTAGAGAAACCTTACCCGTTATATACATGATCTTACAATACCGTTACATAACCAATTACTGGAATATGCAAGTTTCTCTACGTGCATATCAGCACGTGCTATCTGTTAAGCTGGTTTCGCCACCCGAAGACGTGGATTGTCTCGCATGCGTGTCCGTGCAGTCTCTCACGTGTGATCTAGGTTGTAACATTGGTAATAACTTCATCCTTTACTGCTGTTAGGTCGTTCTTATTTGATAGAGTTTGAATGAGCTTTTGCAAATATGAATTGATTTCTTCTCCGGTCATATCGGATGCCTTCCGAGGGCGAGCAAACAGATTTTTAGTTCAAAGGTGCGCATGGAAAATGTTCATGCCTTGCGTGCGTTGAGAAATGCTCCTCCGTTCCACTTGTAATACTTCAAATTAATGGAGCCTGGCACACTCAAAAACACTACTCACGTGCTAGGTCCATGGAGCGAGGAAAAGATGATCTGTCATCTTTGTAATGATCTATCACCGTAGATGAGGGTTATTGTTCTGGATACATAGAGCATTCTTCTTCCACCAGTTCCTGTGCTTCTAGAATGTGATCGCAAAGGAAAGAGAGATTTCAGAGACATCGGCAAGTCACCATTTTTCCAGTCGTACGCGCACAGACATCTGTGTAGTTCTATTAGATCCTCAAGCTTAAGGATTTGTAATTTAGCAAATAGGTTTGACGTCGGGGCATGATAGTCCGCAGAAGTGATTATGTTGTAAATGTGGAAGTGTTCCGCGTCATTCAAAGAATATAGAGGAAACGTTTCGTCTTCAAGGGCCCCGATACATGCGTGGAGTTGGGTAACTTGTAATGTTCCACGTCAATGGGAGCATACCCAGGAAACGTTGAGATTGTCGGCGTAGGACATTGTTTTTTCTCCGTTGACGTCAAAGGAAGCGACAAGTTTGAAGGTCCTACGGCGAGTCTGGACTGAGTGAAGCCGAACGGAGATTGCCGGAGATTACATCTTAACTATTGCAATTTTATATAAATTTGTGGAGTAGAAAAAAGAGAGCAGAGAAGCCAAGAGAACGTCTGAGAAGTAGTTCTCTTTCGTCGTCGGGAAAAAAGACGCTCTATCCCGAAGAAGAGGAAGGTGAGTCAGATCAAGTCTTGCTTGTTCTGCATTAGGCACCCGTTGTGCATCTAGGCTTTGTAGTTGGAAATTGGGACGAGCAATCCTTTAGACAGGCCGTATGTGTGTGTGCACAAACTTGCGAGTGGGTGTTCTCCTGGGGATAGTGACGTTCGCGACAGATTATTCTAATCGTCTGCTTTTTTATACGATAAATTCTTTGTAGGACCGCTTACTTAGCAAAACCCCATACGAGGCATACGTATGTCAGGTGGCATTGAAATAGGCTGTACTAAAGACTTTTACGGGCATTAAACGGTACGTAAGGGCGTACCCTTGATAATATTGCAGCTGTTCTGATCAGTTTCTTAGATAGTTCTGTGATATGCTTCCAAGTCAAGGATTCGTCAATCAAGGCCCCTAGGTACTTAACTTGGTCGGACAAAAACAATTTTGTTCCTCCAAGGACATTTCCTGAATTCCATGTAACCAGATGCATTAAATCATATTTACATGCTAAATTGCATCCAGAAGAGCATAAGCCTAAAGTTGAGAATGCTTGTCAGATACGCTATTTCTCCAATACTTGGGTTTTATTTCTAAAGTCGCAAGCCCAAAAATTCATTGAATATAAAATAAAAACTTATTGTAAGGCCTCTGACATAAAGGTCATTTTCATGTCGTTTAAAACTGCTTTTACCTTAGCACACAAGATTGCTTTCCTGGGTGCTCTCGATCTAGAGTTGTGCACCATTTTTCTTGTGCAGGTTATAATGCCTGTTACACCGGAGAAACCTCTAGGCTATTTACAACTCGGGTCGAGGAGCACCTAGGTAAGTACAAAAACTCTCGCTTGCGTAAGCACTTGCAAGATAGCAATTGTAGACTGGCGTGCTCAAAAACGTGCTTTTCTGTTGTAGATCACGCGCCCACGGATTTCCAGAAGACATTGAAGTAGGCCATGTATATTCAGTGGTTAAAGCCGTCCTTCAACACTCAAGTTAACCATCTAACGTTATCTCTCTAACTTCATAATTTTATCTGTTTCTCTTTTTCTACTCTCTTCTCGCTCACTCTTTTCCTATAACATGTGTGATGCTGCTACGTTACGATGTTTTTTCTGTCTGTCATAGTGTACAATCGGTTTCTGTCAAGTTGCTAATTGTCAATTTAGATTTATTTTCCAATAGAATCATCGCTTATCTTGTCAAGCGTTTTTTCAAACGTTTAATATTGGAACGATTGGTGTGTTTACGCCTTTTTATAAATAGCATGCAGAGATTTCGTTAATGCTAGTTAAAAATGGTAATTGTTTATCGAAGTCTGTCCTCAGAATTGAAAAAGATGTCTTTATTCTTGAAATTGTTCCAAACTTTGTACTTCTTCGACCTTTTGGAAGAATCTAGATGCTAAACCACTTTTGTCTATATCTACAGACAATAGCCTTTGGTTGGGGCGCCGTCGATCAAGGGCACCGGGAATATTTTTTTTGAATTATGCGCCTCGGAACTTCCCGCGGGAATTCCCGGGAGTTCTCAATAAACCCGTAAACAACACCGGGAATTTCGGAACCTGTCGTTTGGAGAAGTTGTCGCGGGAATTTCTGGGAATTTTCCATGAACTATGTCAATTGAAATGGTAAAGTTTGGGTATAATAGTCAAGAATTTCTGGAATTCTCTCCTTTCTACAGCATTTTTGGCGTAGCTAGGAATTAATCATAATCCTTATCAAATTTGCTTTTACTTTCCGACGTTTAAATAAGGGATTAGGAAAAACTTGCAACACTTTCCATGTCGCGTGTGATGATATCCGAGTTTGTTGCACTTATCCCGTGCCAAATTGAAACACTAACTTTACGGAATCGTTTGTAGTGTCCTAGTTTCTGGGTAATCTAACTCTCCGGTATGTATTATGCATTCCATTAATTCAGTTTATACGGAAAGAACTTAGCCTCATTCCTGCGAACTGTTCATGCTCTGATGAATTCCTTATTCTCAAGATCAGCAGAAAAGTTTTCTTAAAAAGTCTGGTTTCTGCTTAGACCTTACATCTAACAGATATTTTTCCTTATGATACTGCCACATGCTTAGTATTTTCCTTCATTTGAACTACGGAGCTCACTTTCATACACATGCATTAAGGCTGCTTTGTGTAAGGAATTGTGTGTTAAAACATTTAGCAATACTTGAATCAAGTTACCTTTGGTCTTAGTCTTTTTGCAGCACGCTGGCTTCGATTTAAAGCTGGGTGCAAAAGATTTGGATCACCATCGCTACTGCCGCGATAAAAAGCCACAAGATAGAACATACCCGTTGCCTTAAAGCCTTTGAAAATTGATTTAGATGTGTAAATCTTATGAAGGATACCTATATTTAATAAAATGGTTGGTTGTAAAATGGTTTTTAACTCTTAAAAACCCTCCAATAATATAGGAATTTTTGCTGAACAAAGTCTCATAGATTTAGGAAGCCAACGCTATTACATATTTGCCTAAATATCGCATGCACGGATTAAGAGTTTTCGTTTACGAGGAGTAGGATATTTCACTTCAGAGTAGGGGAATTTTTGTGAAGTTTTGTTTAGAGAGGAGGGGGTTGCACTATGGTCGATGTGACCGACATTCTGCTAGCAGTTTATTACTTAGTGAAAAAAAATCATAACCATCTCACCTTTCCTTGAACTTTCTGAAGGCGACTCCTGACTTTCAGGCTCATCAGTTCAGTTGTTAGTAAATTTCTCCATCGGCTTGTCTGCTTGATGTATTCTCGTACCAGAGGGCAATTGCACAGCACCAAAAATGTACTTCTTTCAATACTTCAATATAACTTGTTAAGCAATTCGTCTTACAAAATTAGCTTCAGACCAATTTGAGTTCTGTATCGCAGTTGGACTATCATACTATTTTCTTCGTTATTTCTTGCACTCACACTTTTATTTTACCTTCTCTTTCATCACTAGGCAGTTGGCTACTGATTTTTCTATTCCTTTGTTGCTACACGGTTCATCTCATATTACTGTTGTGTTACGTGCCTTATGAAACTAACAGCCAACAAGAGTCATAAATGCAAAATATCTAAGCAATTTATACCCTCCCATTTGCGCCTCATATACTGCTCATCCTGTCACTATTATCTTCATGCAAAATGCTCGAAAATTACGATAAATCAGTTTAATCATAGCCAATCGTGGAAATGCCAGTGTTGTC
>QQSS02174956.1:0-15190 GCA_003687565.2 Craspedacusta sowerbii | reverse complement strand
ACTGCTGGGGAATAATAGGCGTAAAACTTTTCAAACGACCGTGGCAGCTTCATCCAATGCCAGTCATGCATAAATAAACACATTTTAAATTTAATTTCATCTTCTAATTTTAATACTTCAAGGTGTGAAAATGAGTTAGGTGTAGGTTGGCTTAGCAAGAGAAGGTAATTATTCTTATAGAACATCGTTGCAAATTAAATATTCTCTTAAGATTTTTGTTGCAAGTTACGCCTAAGGTAAGACAACCAAACGTCATATGTGAGTGGAACAAGCTATAATACAAAGATTTAATTGTGTGCACATCAACAAAGTATCGGATTTTCAAGAGAAGGCCACTGGCTCTTGACAGTTTTTTTGAGAGTTCGGAGGGATGACACTAGATAAGCAAAGGTGAAAATCATTAATATATATCAGCAATAATAGGGGACCCAAGACAGACTCTTGCGGGACTCCGACATTTACAAGCGAAGTATTGGAGATTGCGTCATCAACAGCGACATATTGCTTACGTCCATTGAGGTATGATGAGAACCAAGACAGACAAACACCTCTAACACCGTATATTTCAAATTTCTGCAGGAAAATTTTATATTTAACAGCATCAATGGCTTTTTGCAGATCTAGCAATAAACCACCCAAAATCCCCACGATCCATTATGTCATATACGTGACTAGTAAGGTTAAGTAAAGCGTGCTCAGTCGAGTGTTGCTTGCGGAAACCGAATTGTAGGTCGTATATAATGTGCGATCTTTCAAAAACCTCATAAAGACGCGTGTAAGTAGCTTTTTCTATTATTTTACTCAAGTTGGACAGCAAGGAGATAGGTCGATAGTTACTGCATATCTCTTTGTAACCAGACTTGTAGACTGGGATTACTTTAGCAAGTTTCAATGCATCGGGGAAGATTCCTTGTTTGAAAGACTGATTTACTATGAGTGAGATCGGGGTCGCTAGCGACGATGAGCCTATCATAAGTATTTTGGTTGGAATTCTATGTGGTCCAGTCGCTGTAGAAGTAATCAGTGAACTAATAATTTCGAATATTTCAGTTGTGTCCGTTGGCTTTAGGTACAGGCTATCTTTCGCACAGGACGGCATTTATTCCCTGAAACGTTTGGGCACAATACGTATTCTGGAGTCAATGGAATTGTCTACCGACGAAAAATAGTCGTTAAAGGCAATATTAATACTCTCAGGCGTTGTTTTTAAGTTGTTATTGTAGAGGAGACTAACATTAAAAGAGCGCAGACAGTCCTTAGACTAACCTTACTAAAAACCACGCATTCTACTAAGCGCTGTGTGTCAATAGGGATGCTTCAAACTTCTTTGAATTGTGCTTTAGTGATTGTAGCAGGTAATTGAATAAAAGATTTTGTGAAAATAAATTTCTTAAATGTTTAAATTACAAAAGGAAACTATATTTTGTGTGTTAAGGATTCATTTAACTGTAAGGAAAATTTCTCAAATTCATTGCAGTAGTTAATTGAATAAAAGATTTTGTGAAAATAAATTTCTTAAATGCTTACATTACAAAAAAGCCTATATTTTGTGTGTTGCGGCCCCATTTAACGGTAACGAAAATTTCTCGAAACTTTTACAGATATCATAATTCATGACGTTGAACACAGAAATCATAGGGCTGAAAGTGAAGTAACCAAAATTTAAAATTGTTGATTTTGTGCTACACCGTAGGGGACAGGGGTCTCCTGTCTATCCATGTTAGCAGATTCCTGAAATTGCTCGTTGAGATTTGAAACGACTATGCAACATCTTCCTGCTTAACCAGCCTATTAGCTTATTCACAGTATATGACTTTGAATTTTATTCTTTCTATGAAAATTGAAGAGAATCGATAAAGGCGGCACTTCCTGCGCTTGGCACTGTAACTTATCAGGCTACAAAACACCATTAATATTTTTAAAAGCATGTTGGCGGCGATAACGTCATCGTGTGAGTAACACGTGCAGCCAAAAACGTTCCTGTCACGGCTGCTTGTCTTCCAGTAAACCGCAAAGTCTTTACATTTATCAACCCCTTCTCACTCTACATGCGACTCACTTGTTTGTCAGTTTTTCCTTCGTGAGAAAGCCAGAATGTTCCTTCATTTTGCTGGAATCATCAATTTTAGCTCAGGTTAGGTTGGTCGACTTTTAAAGCACTTTCAGCCAAAGCGGATAGAACTGGCAGGTTGTTTTTATAGTTTCTCTTTCTCCATAATGGTGCGATCATAATAACTTAATTGCCATATGATAAAAATATTTCTAGACCTTTCCTGTAGGAGAAATATCCCCAAGCAAAATAGTTCTAGCAGCTGACTTCTGCAAGTCTTTTTATTACATTAAATTAGATAGGCTTTCTGTGAGTTTGGACTCCAAGCAAATTATTTAAAAGAAATTTGACTGTGAATATGAATTCCTAGCAAATTATATCCATAGTTTTTGCTGGGCTTTGAAGTAACATAAATCTTTTTTCTTACTATATAATAACAAGATAAAAAGCTTTCAATAAATGCCTAATTTTGTTGTTGGTAGTGAGGAGCCTGGAGTTTCCGGATTTGCAGTCAATCGATCGCCAGTTACAGCAAATGAAGCCACTCCACGGTTTTTGATTAAGCCTCTCAGGGACCTTAATGCTCGCAAAGGTGTGGCTCGTTCGACTGTTCGACGAACAAGACCTCCACAGCAGATGACAAAGCTGTACAGGCGCTGGTCCGGGTCTTCATAGGAGATTCGCCAAATAGGCCAGCCACAAAAATTTGTCAGGGGAGGCTCCCCTAGTCGGTCGAAGCAAGGTGGACATGTTGATTAGAAATATAGTGGCTTGGAAATAACCTTTTAGATTACATTCGATTCAAATCTTCAGCCATTCTTTCAGCGCAGCGTTACTGGCACCCAATCCCCAGGATCACACGATCTCATCCGAGATGAATTGGGAGTCGAAACCGCTTGAATTTTAATAACTTTTCCGTCATAAAATGATCTGCCAATAACGTCGATTCATGGGCACCATTGGTAACAGTGCAGATGATTACCCCGTAAAACAAACGTCATAATAATTTTACATCAACTAATTCCGAACTCGCTGAATCGTTTTCTAATTTATTGATCTACTCGTTAACAGCAGCATCAACTGTCTATACGAATAACGCATTATGAGCAAATATTGATATTCATTTTTCTCCGCTTCCCTAGACCCGTTTTACTTCATGTGGAACTCCCACGCGATGTGCATGAGAGAGAATCAAGGTCAACAGTATGGCGCATACGTACCACTTAACGACGAGAGGTAAGCGAAAAGGCGCTGTAGGCAAAGGGCAAAAGTACAATCCTACGCATGTAACTCACGAGGACAAAGCAAGGAAACAGGGAATAAACTATAAATTCTGACAATCGCGGGAGCTCGGAGCACCTCTAAACACCTACACTATTACCACTTATTATTGTTCTAAATAAAACACATGAGACATACGAGGTACACGGGCTTTACTGTATTCGCCATAAGAAAGAAGTTTATGATGGATATCTCTGAAGTTTTTCTTCCGAGGCAGCTCTACAGTGGGCTCAGCCGTACAAGCGCAAGTGAATAAAACCACACAAGAAACTTCTAGTTAAGAAGGGGAGTGAACATGGCGGCCTTACTTATTTCAACGCGAAAGGCATTTCATTGGTACAAGGCGCAGAAACACCATATCTTCATGAGCCTTCAAATCCAAAAGAACTAAATTTAGCCTTGATCAACATCAGGTTACGATTAAAGTTCGTTAACACCTAAATTTTCTTAAAAGGAAGCAGTTGCAAGACACTTGATTTCTCGATTAAATACGAAACGAAGAAATGGCATTCAGCGAAAGTTTTTTATTGCAAGAACTTACAATCGCTAACTTATAACGTAGTGCTGTCTTATCCGAATTTCCCCGTCCTCGCCATTGAAGAATATAAGGCAAATGTCAAGGGCTCGCCGCTCAAGTTTGTTCTTCTTGCAAAATATGCGACCGCGCAGGCGTTGTCCCACAGAAACAGCAAAAGGATCCTTTAAGAAAAAGACAACTTGTTTCCAATGCGTCGCCTTGGCATGAGGACCTGTCGAGAACGAGACTGGAGTGGAAGCATCTTTATCGAATTCCACATCAAAATAGCCGATGACACCATGGAGAACGGCGTCAGATGTTATGCTAAACTCAAAGATCGAATCAAAGTCAAGATCTTTAGAAGAGTCTTTCATCAGATCGAAAGATTGAACACGCGCCTGATGGGATATCATAGAGCCCTCATCCACGACCTCTATCAAAGGCTCTTCCACCACGGATGACTTCATGGCAGACATTTTAAAGCCATACACGTTATCCCAAAATGATATTTTGCTTCGGTACAATTTTTCATCAGACAGAGCCACCAAAAAAACGTTGCAAAAATTCGGGTAAATGCAGCCTCCATCTCGGAGGAAGTGATTACGACACTCCAATACGGTATCAAGCATGCTTTCATACAACAGAAAGTATCCCATCCACTCGGAAATAATGATGTCAACTGAAAGCAAACCATGTGGTAGCTCAATGTCTTCGGCCCTTCCTTTAACGACAGTTATGGTCTGGTCAAGTTTGTTCTCCCGAATTATGTCCATGGCTTGATAGGCAACATCAGATTGATCGACAGCGATGACATGCTTAGCACCGGCTTGCGCCGCAAACATAGATAAAATGCCACTTCCGCATCCTACATCAAGCACAACCTTATCCTTAAATAATTCTGCATTCGAGAGAATGAAATTCCTGTAAGCCTCCGTGCGCACGCTGTCCTTAAGCATTTCCTCGTGGATGCCAAAATGAGCATAGGAACCAAAATATGCTTCGCTGTCGGAGTTCCGTCGCGCCTTCTTCTCGTCAGTAGACGAAGCAGGTTTTTCCAACAAATTAGCTCGTATGTGTGACTGACAAGCATGCAGATCACCCAAAGCTCTTTCTAAAGCCTGCTCTGCCATGCAGGCTCTTTCTTCCGCATTCGCAAGCCGAATTTCCACACTAGATTCAACACAATTTTTATCATGCTGGACATGGGCAACCGAGCTGCGCTCTAGAATCAAATCTTCGATATTCAGCTGTAGCAAAGCGTCGTCTTGCATCACTGGATGCAGAAAGGTATCACAAGAAAATTTGTCACAGGAAAGGCTACTTATTTCCCTTGGACTAGGCTTGTGCATACGCGCATAATTTATAAGTTTTACAAAGCCGTAGAAATCAAGATTAAGCTTCCATGCAAGACCAATCAGATCTACGTCATGGCATGAGCACTGATGTTCAAGGCAAGCCTGGCCTGATTCACCAACAAAAGAACAGAACAAGCATGAGCATGGCAAGGACACCATTTCCATATCTGCCTTCGATAAAACTTCATCCCATAAATTTATTTCGTCATCACTATCTGATATATCAGAATTTCCCATTCTAGTCAATAAAGAAACGAGACAACAAGTGTGAAGCTAAAACCAATTAGATGCACAAGCCATAAAACAGGTATATGCATATTCCAGGCTAGAAACAGGCTGATTGCCTTGTTAAATGACCGGCAAAAATGCATGTGCCAACTGAAAGCCTGGCACATTAAAAACTACAATTATTGATTAAATTGTGTGCACCCTACTTGTGTGCATACTACTTAGTATCTTGGAGGGAAAGATGATCTAAGAATAACGACAAATAGTGCTGTATGAAAACTATTTAGTGCTAGAGGCAGAAAGTGCAGAGCCAAAACTTGCAAGTGGAAAACAAGCACTGACTGTAACATTAAATATGTAGAACAAGTAAAAAAGGTGCCACACAAAACAAGCCCTTAAGGTGTGCATACAAACGGTCACTGGAAAAATGGGTTCCATAGCTATTTTATTTTGGTAGGTTTATGTTATTTCAATGCTTTGATAGCCACAGGAAAGCTTTGTTGCCGCCCAGTGATTGAAGATGTCTCAGTTCCAAGGACAATTTAGTTATGATTGAGATGATTTTATTTTAATGACTTTTATAGGCACAGGAAAGGTGAGGTACTTCATTAGTTCCACAACACTTAAAGAAGTAAGTACAGAAAACTTGAAAATGAGAGTGAAGAAGTCTAAATAGAGATAGGAAAGACAAGAACTCATGACACAGAAAAAGGTGGTACATTAGCAAGTACCAAACCAGGAGGCTTGTGACAGGACACTTAAGCATTGACGCATGCAGAAAATATGAAAACAAAAACACTTTGACGACAACAAAAGTGCTAATACTAACATACAAACATGAAAAGCAGCTCAAAACTTAACATCAAATAAACTCTGTCATTCCGCTCCAGTTACAAGCTATATTCATCCATGAATAACAAGGAATATGCTTTCAGTGAGACAGATACAGACAATAAAAAACTAAGAATGTTCTAACGCTTGCATGGCTTCAAACACTGTCATATTATAAACATTTAAATGCAGGCAATCAGTGGTCAATGGAATACAGGCTATGTATAATTCAGTGTTCTTGAGATACTTAGACCACATAGGAGCAGAAAAATTTATTTTCTATCTTATAAACATAAATTTGGGAGTCAATTATTAACTACTTTTCATAGAAACAAATTCATATCCATCTAGCAAGTTCATCTATAGAGTAGCTATTAAGGAAACCAACCTTTTCAGCTATTCCACAGAAACAGAAATACACATGTGTAAGTGCACCTATCAATACATCACAGAATTCTGTGAAAATTGATCATCTGTCAAATTTAATGGAACAAATTCACTGTCGTTGTAAAGCTTATCTGCCAATAGCCCAACTGCCCCATACAGAAATTGCTTTGAAGCTGCCCAATAGACTTCCAATCCCGCTAAGCTGCCGATAGTTTTGGAAGGCAGATAAGTTTACATATGGATGCAGTTAGACTGCTTCACCTTTTCAAAATTTTGGAAAGGTCACATTTGTGCCAATAATTGTGGAAGAAAAACCAACTGGTATCAGATCCAAGCCCAGAAAAAAGCTCGCTGACCTATTGACAGTGGTGGTAGATCCTATTAAAGGAAGTATGATGTTGCTAAAATAAACCGAACTCAGATAGCCGACGCGATAGAACCCCTACAACGTATCCACAATTAAATGTGGATGTTTTCAACTGTACTAGGACAATAAAACAATTCTTCAACACGAGAAATAGCGCCGTGTTCAGTTCACGTAGCATACAGTCTCCTGGCCAGTCCCGGGTATATACCCAAAACACACCTACTTCCTGCTTAACTACCAAGACTGTTAATCCGCATAATTACATAAAAACGAATTATGGCCGAAAAGAAGGGCATTGGAGTAAGCTTACAGTTCGCTTGAATGATACAACGGGTGTATCGATAGGTTTGCACACACACACACGCGCGCACACACACAAACACACACACACACACACACACACACACACACACACACAAGGAGGAGACCGCATTGTCCCACGAAAATCACTTAAAACCTGAGGCAATGAACGACACTGGTTGCCGCAGCCAAGTTGCTCATGTGCTCCCGCCACAGGCTCCAAGACATGTTTTAACGCCTTTGGAAACCTGAGGTAGTGTGACTACAGAAGCTGAAAGACGCCCATCTTGGATTCGGCAAGAAGGCAAGTCATTAAACACGAACTGGAAATGTAAGAAGTTTGCAAGCAGTTTGCTAATGCCTTGAGCCTTGATCAACTTCATAGTCTTGCAAACTGATGTTTTGTGTTAAAGTCAATGGAAACATGCTGTTTTGTAAAGGAGTGTTGCAAGGAAAGGTAGCAGTATTTGTTTACACCCACTTACACATCTTTTTCCTGCACCACGATGCTCTGCTGAGACTTACAAAATTCTTCCATATAGGGAAAGTTTTAACTCAATGTGTAAACAAGAAGCTAACAACGGCTGTGCCACTGCATGCTAAAATAAATCTCTTGCTTCAAAGTGTAGCTGATCATAGTTATTGAAGCATGCATCCCAAAACATTAAGTATGTCTTCAACTACTGCAATAAAGATGCATAAAATAAATGCTGATCTGGTCTAAAGCAAAGGCTTTGGAAACGCAGCATAATCATGTTCATTTCCCGATGTAATTGACTGGTCACATGTCAAGGACTGTAACAAAAAAGCTTTTTCAGCATGAGCTGGTTTAGAGAGTCTGTCTGCAGGCCTGCCCTTCTTAGCTTTCCTCTTAGTGGATCGAAAGACTCTTTGCAGGGTTATTTTCTTGTTACCAGGTTCTTTGCGCTTCCCATGAATAGAAAATTCAGAATGTCGGTTTTTAAGAGCTGTGACAAGAGGGTTAGCGTAAGTAATCTGCTTATAGATCACCTCCGCAGCTTCAGCATTCCCATCTTTCTCTACCTCAGCACACAAAATGTTGAATATTTGCTTCGCCTTCTCCAGTTATTGTTGGGCATTGTATAGCTCTGGAGCATACTGCAAAGCTAAGGTGTCTAAAATAATTGATGTTTCCCCGTTACTACTTGAGGTTGCAGGTACTACCTCTGTCGCAAAGTCGGCATCTGCCTCAATTGAAGAATGTCACATTGGTCTCCTGTGGCTGTGTCATCTGATCATCTTTGTTTAACAACAACTCATAAGGAGGCATTGGAGAAGATCGGATAATTGGAGCATATGACCTGTCAACCAGATGAATGTGCTTGCAAATGGTGCCTCTAAGACCATAATCAAAGCAAGTGCACGAAAATGTATGACAGCATATGTTGCACTGTGCATACATCAATGGACATGTTTTTGTTTCACATGGTAATGTGGCGTTTTGCTTTACAGTGTACGCATAATTGCCCATCTTAGACCTTACCTTACATTTCATGATGTGTTCAACTGCAGTTGCAGAGTTGACTTCACATGCAAAAATGCTAAGATGACGCTTTCTTATTCCAAGCAAATGTTTGGTCCATTTCCTCTTATTAGTTTTTAACAACCGGTCATGCATCTTTGCTCTCATAAGTCGTAGAAGAGCATGAATCGAACTGTCCATGCAGTTCACCTTTCTCCCATTCATGTGCACATGTTTTAAGACTTAACGAAGGGATTCTAAGTGCATGTTGTGGTTTACTTTCAGCCCATTCCTGTAACAATGCCCAAAGGTTTGGTCGTAGGGCATATTCTCGTTGAAAATAGTCTGCAAATGCAGCTGTGCTAGGATCTTGTTTTGCTGCGATGATAAATTCTTGTAACTTCACCTCGAATTCCGAAGTAGTGTCAATCTCCATTAGTGAACGAATAGTTTTATATACAGATGCTTTCTTGAAACTGTCGCCATCTATTTTTCTCAAGTACTTCCTCCAAGCTCTGTCTAAATGCCAAGTACAGAGGACACGATGCCTAGGAACACCCAAGATTGCAGCCCAAGCATTGCAATAGACGTCGGTATCGTTGCTCTTTAGAACTGCATCAGTTAGCTGGTGGCCAATGTATTCTCTGCAAATTTTAAAAAACACAGTCATTGTGTGTATTGTTTCTTAATTCCTGTAACAAAAGGCTACTGGATACCCTTCACCATGCTCATCCAGCAGCATTAGCGTTGTGAGCTGATAGTTGTAGGAATTTGTGCCATGAGTGGAATCCATGGCAATTTCTTCACCA
This sequence comes from Craspedacusta sowerbii, assembly GCA_003687565.2. Classification (NCBI taxonomy): domain Eukaryota; kingdom Metazoa; phylum Cnidaria; class Hydrozoa; order Limnomedusae; family Olindiidae; genus Craspedacusta; species Craspedacusta sowerbii. The sequence goes on along the minus strand of QQSS02174956.1, from coordinate 5,582 downwards.
GGGGCATAAAGCTCATGTGCTGCAGTGATCTGAGCTTCACTCGTTAAAACAAGCATGAAGTCCTCAGGTTGCAGTTTATGGTCGTTGTCCGCCTCTCCAAGAAATTTCATGTAACGAACAACACAATATGCCTCTTCCTTTTTTTCTTCCACCCAGGCTGCAACACTATCAGCATCGTTACTTGAAAGCCTGCCAGTAGAAAGATCAAAGTCTTGTGCTATATTCTTTATGTCTTGCATTGATATCAGATGCAGGTGTGTAACAGCTTCATCTAGTACATACTCATGTGTTAATCCTATTGACAATAGGCCTGCAACATGAGCTTGTTGGGTTTTGGTCAACTGTTGATGTGCCACAATGTTATTGTGGCCAACATGTTCAGGAAAATGGGATACTGTTACAAGGCCTAAACAAAACAAAAAAATTAGCAAAGCAACTTGCCTAAGCATAAAGATATTAAGCAGAAACTCCCTAATATGTCATTATTTAGAAAGTCCTTATAAGCGCCCAACTGGCAGAAGTAAAATGGCACATCTGATCTAACCCAATAGGGATTAAAATAACGCATAGTTTATTCAACCAAACCTGCAGAAATCCGCATGAAGATCGCAGCCGGGCACTTGCTTCCGATCTTGCAAGAGCCTTGAACTTTTAGGTGCCTGTGACCATAACCAGCATATCGAAAATTACCACTACAATGGCAGTAGAACTGCCAGTATTCATAATTACGAAACTTGCGTCCTTTTCTGGCTTTCACGTATGTGGGTGCAGTTTCTTGCTCCATTTTTTGCTTCCACTCATAAAACTTTATGATAAAAATTGCAGCATAAGTAGTATACATTAATCTGGCTGTTTCTCTGGTTTCCCAAGACCCGATGTGTTACCAGTCCACGACTGGCAAGACGAGGACTTGCTAAGTAGCAGAGAAATATGCAATTGATCTTGGCTAGACTGAAGCTATAGTAACCAGAAACACATTTGTTACCAGATTGTAACATTCTTAAGTAATTTTGTAGCTTAATATGATTTGCTCGGGCTTTGTTTACAAATTTTTAAATAAGCATTTATTTACTTAATTTGCCGCAAATGGAAACTCTTTTGCTTACTATAATTTAGGGATTGTGAACGATGATTGCAGCTGTCTACTTGATGCGGCATCGACTGCATTAACCCAACTTAACGAAAGCAAATTTTTGCTTGCATTTGTGGCATCTGCTAGCGAACTATCAAATCCTAGCATATGTTGTGACTGCTGCTTGATCAGCTTTGACTTCAAATGAGTTGCTCTGAAGGATTCGCTGGAGACGACTCACCGGTTTTGCAGATAATATTGTTCACGTTAATGATGATCGTACAAGGAACAATGTAAAATTTTTAAACTTTGGTTTCACATTTATAAGTTTTGTATACAATGTGGTGGGATGTCCTTGAACAGTTATGTACTTTGAAGAGCTTTGCAAAGAAAATCTTATGCCATAAAAATTAAGACCATGAGGTATAAAATGTTCATTAAAATTTTGTTTGCTGCTCCACGGATTCCTTAGAAAGTTTGGCAACGCAGACTAGGTGAGTTGAAACATTATCCATGGCCAGAAACTAGTTGTACGAATTCTTGAACTGTCGCCGCTATTCAATGACCGTTTGTATAACGAGGAGCATTGACTTCCAGGGAGCGTTTTCGACTAGTCGGCGCTCCTATTAAAAAAAGACCATCCGTGGCTTTCAATTTATCAAGAGAAACGCAAGAAAATTTGGTGCATTGACCACTTAGAAAATTGAGGTAGATCTCGTCATCTGATGCTTCGTCCTGCATTTTTGCCGCGCTAATCTTCTTTCTTGCCCGTCTCTCTGACCATCTGCACAGCTCATCGCAGCTGCTCCCGGTTCTTTTCTGGTCTTCGATCGCGTCGTTTTTGGCGTCTCTCTTTTACTCTACTTGCAGTCTCATGCTCTAAGTTTCGATGTAACACACGACTTTTAACGTTGGAATCGCGTCCATGCCGAACAACACACAAAAACTCGTCCGGATCACAAGCATCGGATACAACAAACACTTCATTTTCCCAAACTGATCGCAAATTACCTGTTCCTCCCCGTTTGCTAAGGTTTCTAACAAGGATCCGGTCCCCAACACAAAGCTTGCCTGAACAGGGCCCTCGGTCAAGCCCCTTCTGTTTTTTTGTCTTTCGTTCTTCAGTTTTCTGCGCTACAATTTTGTACGCCTCTTCCATGCTATCTTCCCAGCGCTTTGTGTATTCAGTCGGTTGCTGGGTGGAGCCTCTTGGCGCGTTAAAATGGCGTCAATTGGCAAACGTGGATGCCGAGCAAAGAGCTAGAAGTATGGAGAATAGCCATTGATGCTATTATGCAAATATAAGTTTGGCGACATGGTCCTTCCAGTTTGACTTCCAGGCCTTAGGGAGGGTCTTAAAACTGGAGAGGAGGGTCTGGTTCATGCGCTCGCACTTGCCGTTTCCCATAGGATGGTAGGGCGAGGGTCGGCTTTTGGTTATACCGCATTCGCTCGCGTTCAGCGCAGCTACCCATGCTTCACTACTTCTGCCCTGATCCTCAGCACCCCGAAACAATGGCTTAATGGTGATCTCTGCATATTTCTCATTACATCCAGGCACATGACCTTTCAAATTGACTGGCAAGCGACTCAGACAGTCAGAGACAGCGTTACTTTTACCGGGTTTGTAGTGGATTGAAAAATATACCCACCTTTGACCGAGTGCATTCTGCTTGCTAGAGTTAGACGCTTTTAACATAACGCCCTTCGCATAAAGGCGTATTAAGACCCTCCGAGTATACTTAAGGTGCTCCTCGAGCGAAGCAGAATATATAAGGACGTCATCTAAATAAGCAACCGCGAAGACGTCGCGCATGTCCTCCAGTGCACTCTCTACAATCCGCTGAAGAAAAGCAGGTGCATTACACAACCCAAACGGGACCCGCACGAATTCGTAAAGGCCCCACGGACAAACAAATGCAGTCGATGGTCGGCTTTCCTTGTCGAGGTACAACTGATGATATGCTTTACCCATATCTAGCGTGCTAAAATAATTATTCCTACCCAGGCTGTCTAGAGTGGATTGCATTCGTGGGAGGGGTGGCGATCGAGGATTGTCTTGCTATTTAGCGCGCAATAATCCACACACAAACGCAAGGTGTTAACTTTTTTCCAAACGGCTACAATGGGGCTGGAATAATGTGAATTGGACTTAACAATCCATTGCTTAGTCAGAAAATCTTGAAAGTAAGCTTTAGCGTCTTCTTACAATGCTTTCGGAGCCGCTCGATAATTTTTTTGAACCGGCCGCTTGTCCGACAGTCTGATTTTTATTTTCGGTTCCCGCACCTCCCAAATTTCATCATCATCCTTAGAGAACACCCGGTACTCTTCCGTAAGCATTCGTCTCCGTTTGTTCCATTTGGGAATTGCTTAAACCCGTTAACTCAATGCTGTTGATAACAGTCCGAGCATGCGCGTCGATAGTGGATTGATATATAGCAACATATAGCAAAAGGATGTCCAATACATTTTAAACCAATAACATATAATGATGCTAAATTGCCTACTCAGGAACTTCTGTTATTGTGTTTTGAAAAATCAGTTAATCATTGCAGACCTCTCGCATGGAGCCACTGCCATTAGATAAATTAAATTAAACGAACCAAAAAAAAAAATGGTTTCTACAGTATGTAGTCTGCTTACTAATTGATAAAATGTGATAAGAGTGATAAAATATCAATCGGTGAAGAAACGTGTTACAACAAGCTCATCTACATAGGGCTTGTATATAGCATTGCTAACCTAAAATTTCGTGACATTGCTAGTAGGTACTGCTTAGGTAATGATGTTAAACTTATTTTTGTTTCATTTAAGTCTGAGTCTTACTTTTCCATAAAAGACCCACTTTTCAATTTGTTTGTGGTGGCTGTACTGCCTGCTACATTGGAGAATTCTCTAGACATCTTAAAACTTAGGCTCAAATGTGAAGACCGCAAAATCTATGTCAGAGCATTAACCGGCTGAATTTGGATTAAAAGAACTCAAGAATCCTGAACTTGCCAAGGTGCATCAGTCCGAACGATTGACGTGTTTTTGTTTTTTTTGCTGAAAAAAAATTATCCCGCGATGAGAGACATTCCGAAGAATGGGTACGTAGTAGCTAGAACCCTTACGGAATAATATTCAAGATTCAAGATTTATTTTCGCATGCAGAAAACAACAGCACGTGATCAAATAAAATTACAACATTCATGTGAAGGAGGACTCCTCACTAGCAAAGCTAATCGGATTTGAGGAGCCCCCTCAAGACTTAAGCAAGAAGTTACAAACCGTACGTTTAGTAATAATTATGCAAAGGAAGTAGATAACAATCTCGCGCATGCAAATCAAGACTTAGGTAGGCGAGAATATACAAAAACACACAAGACGGGATCAACATATTCAAGATGAACTTGATTACGTAGTGGATCTAGCAGGCGTTGCATCTGTACTTCAGGTTAGTATTTCGCCGTAAAAAGTGCATGAAGATATTTCTTAAACTGCAATTTTGTGAGATTTTGATCTACGCTTATATTAAGAAATATTACTAAATAATTCTGGCCCGGAGAGTCTTAGCGATTTGTCGCCGTATTTAACTGTTCCCACATACAGCGTGTTTATCGCTCTCCAGCACTTCGCGTAGTCCTATTGTGAGTTCGGAAGAAGAGATGTGGTAGTGACAGGGGTAAATCCCCCTTGCTCCAGTCATATAATACGAGATATCTATAAAATTGAATTACATCTTCTAGCTTCAGTATCTTCAGTCGTGCAGATAGTGGTGATGTTCGTTCATAATCATCAGAGCTTTTGATGACTCGAATTACTCTTTTCTGGATCAGGTATAGCCGCCGAAGATCGCATTTACTGGCATATCCTCATACCAGACATCCGTAGGCTAAGTAGCTTTGAAAAAGACTAAAATAAATACCTTTAAGGGTTTTTAACGGAACAAAAATGCTGACGTTTGGCTGCTATCGCTGCTGACCTATTTAATTTCTTTGCAATCTCGAATATGTGATGCCTCTAGGTCCGAGACGAATCAATAAGCACTCCTAAATAATTAACCTTACTGGATAAAAACAAGTTGGCGCCTGCGAACTTATCGATAAGTCTAATGTCATTTTTTTTTTGCCGCGGCTTAAAGAGAACTACGTCCGTCTTTTAGGCGTCAAGAGATAAGCAATTAGCACATAACAAGTCGAAGACATTTCCCAGCTCGGTTTTTAATGACTTTCGCATAATTTGTACAGAGCGATGTCTCAATAGGATATTAGTATGATCCGCAAAATGATGCGCTACAGAGACAGAAAGGCAGTGTTTGAAATCATAAATATATATATATTTTTTTATTTTTATTTTTATTTTTTTGTGCGTATAATGATACAAACATTCGCGATAAAACTAATGTTACAACAAACACCATACCTAACTAAAAAGACTATATCAAAAATTAAATTAAAACAGAACCCCCGTGAGGAGAGCAGAAATAAACAGACTGCAACTCCGCACAGGACAAGCAATAAGTAAA
>QQSS02174945.1:0-15192 GCA_003687565.2 Craspedacusta sowerbii | reverse complement strand
ATGTAGACATGGAATCTTTTTTTATGTTATCAACGGACTATCTTCGAGAAAAGATTTTGATTGATTGATTGATTGATATTCGTTTAGCAGAAAGACTGCTTTTCTCAATTTAGACATTGTTCGACAAAATCTTCAGTCATTATCAATACATTATAGAGCTTTATCTTCAAAAGCTGGTAGAAGGTGCATCCTATTTATCGAGGTGAAGTTACACCTCTATAATTCTTTTAAAACGACAGAAGACTTGAAAAAACATGTCTAAATTGAAAAAAGTATTCTTTCTGCTAAAGACTTTTTGCATTTGGGTAAACAACCACCAAAAGAATAATGATAAATGGCAAACTGACATTAGACTTCCCGTTAGGTTTGCAGGTGCCACGTTGTTCTTATCCAGCAAGGTTAATTACTTGCGAGTACTTATTGATTCCTCTCTGGCCTGGAGGGCCTCACATCTAACCGAGCATGCAACGAAATTAAATAGATCAGTAGCGATAATTGCTAACTTTACGCATTTTGATACTTAAAAAGCACTTTAAGGTATTCATTTCAGCAGTTTCAGTTACTCAACCCACGGATGTCTCGCCTGGGGATATGCCAATAAATACAACCTTCGGCGTCTGAACAAGATCAAGAAAAGGTTTATTCGAATTTATCACAAGCTCTAAGTCCTGTATTGCTGTGCGCGTAGGAAAGCCTGTTTAAAACTATCAAGTGTGCAAAAGGAGGCGCCAGTTCTTTTCTCCCCGCCGAACCAGCAATGCGGGAGTCCATTTTTACATGATCAGCCAAAACAGCAGACAGCAGATTTTATTCCGCGGTACTATTACTACTTTATCCGGGCCACTTCATGACAATTTTACCATACGACAGTTGCTGACTAAAAACAGCAAATTTTACTAATAAACCCTACACTTCACCAAAATTATAAATATAAAAACTCCAAACAAATCTAGGACCCCTTTAGTGACATTGTTAAATCCAAAACAAGAAAACAATACACCCTTAAATAAACTTCCATGAGCGCAAAAGAGGAATCGAAAAATATAAATAAGATTTTAACGATGTAGAAGCCAGACTTTCACAATCAAGCCTGACGATCGTCATCTTACACGCATAACGTTTCTCCTTCACAGGCAACCTACTTCAGCCAACTACCAATCAGCCACTCATTATTTTTCCGGGAATTAACGATTTAAGCGACGCAGTATCAACGCAAAATGCACCCGAATTTCAAAACGAACGGCTGCACGTTAAAAAAATAATAATAACAAAGACTGTGATTCTTCGGCTAAGCATCCAAAACAGTGCCGTCGAACGCTTTAAACGTTAGCCTTGCTTAAGAAAACCGAAATATATCGTCGTCAGTACCAAGCCTTGCCTGATTCTGTCTGGTTCCAGCTTAGACAGGATCATATTAGCGAAATGCGGTCGCAAGATAAATTGCACACGCATCTGTTAGTCAACAGCGACATCCGGAAAGCCCAACTCTGTTAAACTAGGACACGATGACAGAGAAGAAACCGTTCTGCGATACATCATTTCTGTAAAATTGTAAGGCCTGACTGCAATAGGAGAGGGAGTTCCACAAAAAGATGCTCTATTGATTTAACGGCCATCTCACAGCCTGTCACATGCAACTTTTGCAACTTGAAAGGCCTTTGCGCCTCTTTGCTTGAAAAGATTTTTTTAAAGCCACTAGGAGAGATTCCTTTATTCTGAGACAGATCAACCTCCGATATCAATGGGAGTCCTACGACCAGTTGTTCCACGTGATCATCGGTTAGATTGCAATCACTTACATTTAACATATTAAGTTTGACATCTTTCCTATCAATGCAAGCAGAAAGCAATGCCCAACCATCCGGTGAGATTTCTTTATTTCCAGACAGATTCACATGCGATATCAAAGGGAGTGCAGGTGCAAGTTGTTTTATGTGATCATCGGTCAGGTTGCACTCACTTAAGTCCAACTTGCTCAGTTTGCGATGTTCTTCTGTCTCAAAGCACGAAGAGAATATTTTCCAGCCTAATTCTGACACTCCTTCGCGAAATAAGACATCAACCTCCCACATGAGGGGAAGTCGCTGCTTGATTTTATCGGGTAAGGCGATAGCCCAACCGTTTGGTACAACCTTCTCGTTGAGGCAGACACCAATCTCCCTCTCGGAAAGTAGTGAACTTTCATGTTCGTTAACGTGGTAACTGGACAGATTGCATTCAAGTATCGTCAGCTTCCTTCCTACGACAGATCCTTGTTGTTCAGTGGAAGTTGGTAATACTCTACAACCTTTGAACAGAATTTTTTTATTAAGGGAGAGGCATACTTCGGGTATCATAGAGAGCGCCGTCGACAGCTCTTTCATGCTGTCATCGTTTAGATTGCAATTCCTCAAACTTAACTTTCTTAGTTTCAGATCCTCTCGCTTTTCAACGCAAGAAGAACACAGCACGCTCCAACCTTCCGAAAGGACTTCTCTGTTATAAGACAGATCAACTTCCGATATGAAAGGAAGTGCTGGCGCCAGCTGTCTCATGTCATTATCGGTTAGGTTGCAATCAATCAAGTTCAACTTGCTCAGTTTGCGATGCTCTTGCTCTGCCATGCAAGAAGAGAATACCTTCCAGCCATTTGGTGAAACTTCAGTATTCATCGACAAATTCACCTCTGAAACCAAAACAAGTGCTGGCGCAAGTTGCTCCATGTCATCATCGGTTAGGTTGCAATGACTCAATTCCAAACTGATCAGCTTGAGAGATTTTTGCTGTTGAATGGTATTAGATAGGGCTTTCCAAGCTTTCGGCGACAACGCCTTATTGCCAGAGAGATAAACCTTCGATATTAAAGGAACAGCAGGTGCAAGCTGTTCAAGACAATCATCCGTCATGGCGCAATTACTCAACTCCAAACTGCGTAATATGAGATGCTCTTCACGTTCGATGCAAGAAGATAGCGTTTCCCAACCTACGGGCGTAACTTCTCCGTTGAATGACACCTTTACCTCCGATATCAAAGGGATTGCAGGTGCCAGATGCTGCATGCTACCGTCGGTTAGGTGGCAGTCACTCAAATCCAAACGATTTAACTTTAGAGATTTTATTTGATTTACAATACACGTAGAAAACATTTTCCACCCTGTCGGTGGCATTAGCTTATCGCAAGAGAGACGAACCTCCGATATCAAAGCGAGTGCGGGTGCCAGTTCTCTCATGCTGTCGTCGCTTAGCTTGCAATGAGTCAAATTCAACTGTTTGAGCTTGCGGCCATTTTGTTTTACAACGCACGCAGCGAGCGTTCTCCAACCTTCTGATGTTACACTCCAATTTCCTGACAAGTCAACCTCTGATACCAACGAAAGCGCATGCGCCAGTTCTTTAATGTGAGCATCGGTTAGGTTGCAGAGAAAGAAGCTCAAATGATTCAGCTTGATAGAATCTTGTCGATCAGCGGGAAGAAGGTAATCGGAAAACATTTTCCATCCCAAGTGGACGCTTCGGCGATGCCACGGCGCTAGTATTTCTAATGTCTGTGCTTGAAATAATATTGGAGAAAGAATCTTTATGTTCGAGCAGTTCAAAGTACTACCCAAAAATTGCAAACTGAGATTTAGTCGCAAATTCCTTTGATTCGGCTTTAAAACGGCATCGACGAATTTCTCGCACTCATCCTCGTTGAGCAAACCATCTGCGGGATAGAAGATAAAGCTAATGTCACTCCCATCTCTGACGAAATGCTTTAAAAAGTAGAAACAATGATGCAGTTGGTCATGGTGATAGGGATATTTCGAAAAGAATCCACGCTCGTGGAAAATGCTGTTACTCAACTTCTCATTGCGAAACTCGTAGCACATGGAGAAGACGAGGCATTGGGAATATGACCACAATTTCTCTGCAGCATTCCACTGAGCCAGCGGATGATCCGATAGAACATCAACTTTGCACTTCTTAAGAAGCGGTTGGATGAAGTCAATTATGATCTGTGGAGAGTTTGAATCCCGCAAACTTGCCCCACGCAAACCGCAGTACATCTCCAGCGTCCCAAGAAAACCCCTTCTCGTAAATACATCACTGACGCTTTCACCTAGCAGCAAACTTTCAACGGAGGCAAAGAACTCCATGAACGTCAAGTGATGGAATGTTAAATACTTCTTCCCTTCCAAAATGAATAGCGCAACAAGCGTGCGTTCCGAGGCATTCCTTGGTGCTTCAAAAGCAATACGCCCAGTCGAAAGATTCATATACGCCAGTTCGCATACAGTCTTTAAGGCAGTTATACATAAATCGTCTTCCAGCAGCTCTTGTATCGTGTGGATCTTCAGATCTGGCCTGCCTTGGCAATGGCGACGCACAAGACCGATGTACGACCAGACGTATAATTCGGTTTGAGATTCGGGCATGCGGGTGATATTGCCGTCAGCGAATAACGAGCATAAAATACTCATGAAAATGGGAACACGGACCATTCCAAATAGCGAGGGGTTTTCGCGCATTTTATTCCACGTTGATTCCGCTTTCTGCATGTCAGGCGCAAAGAATTTATCAACGTAATTCCTCGCTTCCTCTACACTGAACCCAATAACCTCGACAGCCAGGAGCGGTAATTTTAAAAGAAATCTTTGCTGAACGGCGTAACAGGCGTCTGGACGGCCGAGTAATATTTTATTAAACCCTTCGCCTTTAATAATGTCAAAAACTACCCGCTCCGCAGGCGGAAGAGCTCTTATATCTTTGACAGCACATAAAACCGAATAATCAATTTCGTCTATGCCATCTGCAAGGACTAGAATCTTTCTTCCGGACTTAATCATTTCACGAAATGTGATCTGCCTGAACACGTTTGGGTAAAGCTTTTCCAGTGCAGTGTGCAAGTCAAAATGTTCTTGCTCATAGTCAACACGCTCAAGTAGTTCCGCACAGTTAACATAAAAAACAAGGTCATACTTGAATGCCCCGGGCCGTTTGTGAATCCAATTTGATAGAATAATTTGGCACAAGGACGATTTGCCTATACCCGCTATTCCTCGAATTAAAGTCACCTTGTCATGATCAAGCAAACGCTCTACGTTGAAAGTCTTCTCACTCACAGCTGGATTTGTATTCATGTGGTAAACGAGATCAGTCGCCTCGCTCAACCTCATGTCAGACGCTTCTTTAGCGCTAACGACAGCGAGTGAAACTCGCAGTTGCTCGACAGTTTTACATGCACCATTCGGTTCACCTACCATGTCCAACTCGCGCGCACCTAGAGACCGTGTGCAGTGGCTCTTCAGCTGTTCGATGGCTTCGGAAATTCTGCCTAAACAAAAAGAACATTAAGTGTGAGTAACACATGGATCCATTCTCAGTCCACGCTCAGCCCACGCACAATACCGAAACTGAATTCTTATATCGATGTGAAATGGAAAAACCGAGTCGCACGCAACCCACAACAATTACTTACTAAAGATTTCATCATACTTAAGGAACCATAAAATCATAACATTTTTTAAGGACATTACTAAATATATTTAAAAATTTATTCTTCTGAGATATTTAGTCGGATAAAAAAAGCTGCCTTCCACAAAAACGCTCACCCACATCGGATGAAAGTAGCTCTGCTTTACGCTCGCGTCATTTCAATCAAGTCAACTTCATATTTTACTGCTTTACAATTTTCTACGTGCCTCATCAACGGCAGACAGCAACCTGCATTGCCTGTAAAGATTTTTTTTATTCGTATTCGAATTTATTTTATTCATATTTATTTAATTCGTATTCGTATTCGTATTCGAATTCCTGAGCGTTTCAGATTCAGTCAGTCAGTCGGTCAATCTGTCAGTCAATCAGTCGGTTGGTCGGTCAGTCAGTAAGTCGGTCGGTCGGCCGGTCGGTCAGCCACTCAGTCAGTCAGTCAGTCAGTCAGTCCGTCCGTCCGTCCGTCCGTCAGTCAGTCAGACCGAAAGACAAACTGACGTCGGTTTTGTAGCCTAATCGGCGGCTAGCGGCCAAACGATTAGGAATCCCATGACTTCACAGAACCATTTGCCGCTTATACTTCATTGCGAACCATCAGTCATATTCCTCATATTACTGAACAAAATTGACGATGGCGTCACGTTACAAGATTTCTCTAACGGCCTATATCTGCAACTCGTACGACATGACTGAAATGAAGAAGGCACGTAATGCAATGAAACGATATACAATGAAATAACATAAAGAAAAAGCATGCAAATCAGGCTGACAGGCTTATAAACAGGCCGATCTTTTACAATCTACCAAATCGTTCATCGTACTTGGAACAAACTCCTAAGCTTTAAAAAATAAGATCACAGCACCATACTGAAAAGTCATAATAAATTGAGTGAAAGTAGCGCCACCTTAAACTACTTTATATTGTTCAAGTCGGACATACTCCTTGCTCATCTAGACAACACCCTTCCACTACACAAGGTCTGTGTTTCAGAATAGCAACAAAGCGCCGATTGAATAGCAACATGGCGCCGATCGAAAAAGAAACACTTCCCGAGAAGAAGTGTAAAGGCTCGGGCAGAGCGGAACAGCAGTGAATACACGATTACGTCAACAAGGCATAACAAAGCACATTACATTCAATTAATGAACTAGGCAAGGTAGATGATTAGAAAAACTACGTACTTTCAAAGGAATCCGATGTGGATAAGGCTTGATTTGCAATCTGCTCAACCAAAGCCTTTGTTTCCAAAGAAACAGCTATTGCCCCCTTAGCATTCTCATTCGCCTCTTCCGCGGTTGATTTTGCTTCATTGGCTGAGCTTTTCGCCTCCTCGGAAATCATATTCGCTTGGTAGGACGTTGCTTTCGCCTCATCGGCAATCGCTTTTGCCTCTTCCGCTTTAGCAATGGCCTTGCTTGCAGTATCACGAGTCTCATGAATGCGAAGCAAGAAATTTTCATAAATATCCTCTGTACTCTGATTAAGCCCGGCAATTTCCGCACTGCATTTAACAAGCTGGTTGCTAAGGTTAGGAACAATTTCTGTCAAACCATTTACTTTGTCATCTTGCTTGTGCACGAAATCACGCAGCTCATCCAATCGATACCTCATCTGTTCTTTCCAAAACGATCCTTCCCGAGTCAGGGGGGCTGATTTAAATGACTCAATTTTCAAAACATCGAACTGCAAACCTTTCAAGATCGTCTCTAAAGCATTCCAATAGTTCTCAAACTCTTCGTCCGTAATTTCTTTCAGACCCCAGTGCGCCAATTCATTCCTCAGCTTCTGCATGAGAAACACGCATTCACCAACACTGAGACCCTGAGGAAGCGCTTTTAAGTCAAAACTTTGTGCAGACGGGCTACTTTGGCAGGTCGTGCAATTAAAAATGACAGTCGCAAGCAACGTTATGTCAAATAATCTGATATCAGTTTTTTTCGATGCGGGAAAGAGTAGATCGAACTGGTCATCGAACAAGGGACAGTCTCCAAGCTTTGCCTTTTGCTTTTTCACAGGGCCACTCTTGAATTTTAAGAGAAACGCATGGAGAGCCTGCGGATCCGAAGGAACCTGAGTATTTGGTTTCCAAATTAGAGTGGGTAGAAGATCCATGAGTGCTTCAGTCCCACCAAACCACGCTGCCGCAATAAGTCGCAGAACTTTTTCCTGCATTTCAACTGGAAATGCTAGTCCGCTCGCCATAAGTGTTCACCTATCCAAAACGCTAAACATGTGAAAACAACTCTATCAATGTACATTTACCTACTCTAGCAATTGGAAATCGAGTAAAATGCAATAGGGGTTGACATGATGTACAGCTGCTTTGTTTGGCAAGCATTTGTTTAAATATAAATAAACTAAAACAACAAAGCACTGCACCTGTTGATGTCTACGTATGCGCATTGAGGTATCTGATATTTTGGCAAATAAAAAATTTTAAATGCGCGCAGTTTTTTTTTTTCTCGCGTTTTTATTAGTCCCCTGATTTATGATAACAACTTTTAAAAAGGTACAAATACATAAAAGCAGATAACTGAGAGAGGCAAATTATTCAATTCTTAGCAGCTTCCGGTGGTATCATATACAGCATGCAAACTCCTAAAATGAAATATTTTATTCGACATTAATAAATATGAATATAGATAAACAGCTACATCTTTAGCGGCTAAGCTGAATCTCCAACAGACTTTTCGTCTAATTTTTCAATGGCAGAAGATATTTTATCAATAACTCAACTTACAACTGACTAAATCAATTTCTTGCCTGACAAAAAAAATCTTGCATCAATGCGATATTTTTTTAAGCCAAAGCCTTTGAATACATCATCTTTTTTAGCAAAGATTTTGAAGCTTGTCTAAGACTCAATACCTCATCATCAAGATCACAGGCAGCTGCAAGCACTGCTGAAGTCTACTACCAACTAACTCTCCTCTTCACTCCTTTCCCATCAGCTTTGGAAATTCTTTCTTATCGTCCGACTTCATCCTCAACCGTTAACGAGATCTATGTATTGTGAATACAAGTACCTTGCCTTAAGTACTATAGCTCATGAAAGGACCTAGAAAAATTGTAGAAAGGTGGAAAGCATCTGAATAGCAACTCTGCTGAATGTCTAAGGTTGCAACAAGTCAGTAATTATGAGACACACTACTTCATAACATTCCAGTAGTAGGGACAAACCTACGATTCTTTTCCAACTATCTTGAATTACAGCTTTGCTTTTCATCAAGAACAAATCGCAGAAGAAAAATTCATTTAAGATCTCAGTCCGAGTCAGGGTAGGCATGTTTGCTTCATATTCCTTTAATAGAATCTTTTTGAACTTAAAAATCAAGAATAAATAAAATAAAAAATTACTCAACTGTTTAGTTATCTACTGTAATGTTTAAAAAGCACATCTACCCACATCAATGTGATAAAATTCATCAGACATGCTCCCAAAAAAAAAGCTGTATAATTGCATGAATTTTGTCCCAATCTTTACTATTATTCAAATCTTAGACTATGCAACCGATCAGCATATATAACTTGCACAGCTACAAAATTGTTACAGTTGTATATTACAACATTTAATAAGCTTCAGAAATAATTTGGATACAACGATAGCAGGCTTTTAAAATTTTTATGGCTATTCCCATATTTAGAAAATTTGCCATAAGAACTTTTCTTCTTTTTTAGTTTCTATTTTGATTCTTTAACAACCAACTTTAAATATTCCTATTGTTAAATAAGAACTTTGCCAGTTGCCCATTCCCCCAACGCCAGACGCGTTTCGCTCACTGTGGGGCTCATCAGTGACGTGCATGGGAACCAAACTCACACGTAAATATGCTTCTGTACTTGTTAGTTAACAAGTCATAACTTTGTACAGTTTTCACCAGTTCACTCGGCTCTCATGGTCTATTGGTAAGTGCTCTGCTTTCAACTCCGGCCAGTCCCCCATTCCCCCAACGCAAGACGCGTTTCACTCACTGTGGGGCTCATCAGTGAAGTGCATGGGAACCAAACTCACATGTAAATATGCTTCTGTACTTGTTAGTTAAGAAGTCATAATTTTGTACAGTTCTCACCAGTTCACTAGGCTCTCGTGGTCTAGTGGTAAGTGCTCTGCTCTCCGGCGACCCTGGTTCAGTTCCCATGCATGTCACAGTTGAGCCCCACATAGGTCGAAACGCGACTGGTGTTGGAGGAATGGAGGAACTTGGCCAGATTCGAAAATACAAGTGCTCGTGTGATATGAGCCTCTCTTTACGGCATTTGGTGCTCCAGGCTACACCAAACATTTACTCTTAAATAACAGCTTGGCTGGCCTGAATCTTTAAAAAAAAAATACGTCTTTGGCCATCCATAAAAGATGTCCACCTGGCAGGGGAGGGGGATTCTGCAAAAAAAGTGGGGTAAATGCATGAGTGGACGTCCACATCATAACATAGTGCACTTTTTTGCACTTCAAAAGAATTTATTTTGGTTCATTCATGCATGAATACTATCGCATGAGACTAGCACTACCAATTGAGAAGAAATAAGGTGGAGGTGCCAGACAAAGGCTTTGTCTTAAAACTAGTCAAGTCTGAACTTTATTGAAAGTGCCGCTTCTGAACTGGTCAGCTATTTAAGGAAATTCCATCAATGGTTTCCTGTGTTTTAAGTTCAATGATTGAGCCATCCATGAAAATGATGGGCAAAGCAACGCACACAAAAACCGCAAGCAAAAAATGTTGTAATAACAATAGGAGCATTTTCAATAGTTCCCATAAAATTCTAGTTTCCATTATGGCATGGTTTTCCCGGAAGGCCAAGGGCTTTTCTAAGCTTATGCGTTGTTATTTTCAAATTCCTTCAGCAACGATAAAATTGTAATATGGACTTCAAAGCGTAGGGTATAACCATGTAAGCTCAAAGAGGAATACGCAGATGATTGGAGCGATTGGAGCAGATTCAAGTGTTCTGCTAGTGTGCTAGAGAAGAGATTAACGAATACTCCTACGTGGCATGGAACATAACAAAAGGAAGTGAACAGTGCCCAAAAATTTGGAGAGATGCGACGAAGTAAGAATATAGTATTACCACAGAGATATGCACTCTTAAGAATCAAAAAGTAAATTTGGCAACCTGTACTTGAACATTCTAAGGTTGCACACTCTTTGGTTTTGATGCACTTCGGACGAGCAAGGAAAAGGCACTTAGAAAGCAAAATCAGCCTGTCCTAGAAGTACATCATTCCTTGTAGCCAACTTTCGTTACGTGCATACATGTTTTAACAACACAAGGAAGATCGAGACAAATTCAAAGCAAAGGAAGAAAGAAACCGACCTGCAGGAAGATAACGCTAGAGTTTAACAGGACAAATTCTAGCTAGCTGGGCGTGGGCTCCTGGCCACCGCCATTGCAACTCTTTCTCGATGACCACGCTGCAGCTATTCGTCAGACCAGCCTGTTGAGCAGGGGCTCCGGGGATTCCCATTTCGGGCTCGGGAAATTCCCCCCCCCCCCCCCTTCCCCCTCTCTCTCTCCAAAGTGAATATTCCCGATAATTCCCTCCTCTTTGACGAAAAATCCCGAAAATTCCTTAAAGTTCCGAAAATTAAAAGAACTTACCTTGCCAATCTGTACATGGCAAATATGTAATAGCGCTAGCTTCTTAGATATATGACAGTTTATTCAGCAAAAATTCCTATTGTCGGATTGTTAAGAACTAAAAACTATTTTGCAATAAATATAGGTTTCCCTCATAACATTTACACCTGCTCGTCGCTGCTAGCAGCAGTAAAAGTACAAGCGATGCCAGGCTCTGCTTAACATAAATTTACCCTTACTCCAGCAGCTTGTGATCACTTAGTCCCTTTGCAAACCCCGGCCATGCCTTGTAATGAGAGGTATCATAGGGAAAGGTCATCATGGCTGCCAGACACCAATCTTGGGTGGAATATTCGGACAGCGAAAAAAAAACTCCACGATGGCTGTTTGTCAATCGAATGCTGAATTGAGGCTGCAGCAGCTTCGCATATTTGCTGGCACAAAGAAACCGGAGCACTTAAGTTGTCTTTCGTCAATCCAGAAAAGCACAACTGCGCTACTTAAAGGCTAAAAAAAGAAATTCAGTAAAGCTATGGCTGAAAATTTGGAAAGTGAAATAAGAAAGAAAATAAGAAAGGTAACTTGACGCAAGTATTACTAAATGTTTTAGGACACTATTTCTTACATGAAGCAGCCTTAATAAAGTTGAAGACATTTGTTTAAGAAAGAAAGTTTTCCACTAGTTTCAGCACCCTAGTTCAAATTCTAGAAAATACTTAGCATGTCGTAGTATAATAATGAAAAATATCTGTGAAGTAGCGTTAAGTCGAAGCTTAACCAGACCTTGAAACTAGCCTGCTGATCTTGAGAATAGGGAATTCATCAGAGCATGCACGGCTTGCAGGAATGAGGCGACATGCCTTATGTATAAACTGAATTAATGGATTACATAATTCATAACCGGAGATTGTGATCACCCAGTAAACTAGAGTACTCCACACCATTACGTAAAGTTAGTTTTGCAATTTGTGACGCGATAAATGCAACTCCGATATCAACCTCGGATATCATCACACTTGGCATGGGAAGAGTCGCAAGTATCTCTTAAATCGCTTATTCAAACGTCGCAGAGTAAACGCAAACCTGATAAATATTACGATAATTTCCTAGGTACGCTTAAAATGGTGCAGAAAGGAGAAAACTCCAGGGGCGAAATTTCGGAAATATTATTCTCAAAATTTAGCAGTTCCATTGACATATGATGAAAAATTTGACATATGATGAAAAATTTCCGAAAATTCCCGCGAAAACTTTTGAAAACGACAATTTCCGAAAATTCCCGGTCTTTTTATCGTTTTTATCAGGAATTCGCGCGGGAATATTTGAGGCGCAAAATTCCCGGGAATTCCCGGTGCCCCTGCTGTTGACTGTCGACATGAAAAGGAATGCTGATGATGGATTTGTGGACCAGCGGAAAAAAAACTTCAGCAAAGGCTGCATCGCCTTACATTTGACCCCAAATAAAAACGTTTGGCCAGCGCAGACATCAAGGAAGACATCAAATCTTTACTTCAGAAAAAACTGCAGCAGTGATAAAGAAATTCGATATTGGAAAAACATGGTCGACACAGAATTGACTTGCTGAAGTCAATTGTGAACATCGTATTTGCTACTGATGATCGTCGACGCACCGAGTGAATCCGTTGACGTAATTCATAATTGTTGAATCTTGGCTGCAATGTGAGCCGATCTGCAAAATAGCTTCGCCTCTTGTCACGCAACTGCCTTACTACCGAAGGTATGGGGCTCATCACTTTCCGAACGAAACTCGTCAAAGCTGTAAACACTTTGCACCAAGTGTCTACGTATGCTCATTTTTGCAGCATCAGAAATAGTTTACGTGGAGGACTCGGCAGTGGTGATGGGAAATCAGTGTACATTCTTCCTTAGCCAAGATAACAAAGCGCGAGTCCCCTTGAATATTTCCGTCACAACAAAACCAGCATCCATTTCAATGCATCTGGAATGCAGTATCCAGTTGCCTGAATGCGACTTGGTATTTGTAGAAAGGCGTGAGCTGATACCTTCAGTTCATACCGAATTTGTTACTAGGGATGGTCGTGTGACATATTCCGGACCGCCATCGATATTTATCTGGAGCGTTAAACACGACATCATTAGCGCTCTAACATAGCCCACAGATTTTAATGGCCAGCGTTCTGGAAGCAACGGTAAAGTGAGGTAAATCCCATAAATCAATATTAGCCAAAGCAAACTCTTATCCACATGTACAGAGATCAAACGATGGGGTTGCCCTTAAAAAGTAAGCAACTTCTAAGTCCTTCATGTTATTTCTTTGCAGAAGATTAATTTCTCTTTTCAATTCGTGTGTTTGATCACAAAGTGATAGTGGATAATTGCCAGAAGCAACTATAAACTGCAAACGAATTGGTCATTAAATGGGTGGGGCTGCGTTCAACAATGCCATGGCAGAAGCGTGTTGCTGTTGTGGTATGTAGATTCGACATTTGAAGCAGTTCACAAAACGATTAATTTGCTTGCATAGTCGTCTATTTTTTTTCTTCACACTATCTCAACTAAGAAATTCATTTTTACACATGATGGGTATATCGCAAGACTTCAACATTCCCTTTTCTTTGTTTGCGATAACATCACAATTTGTTTTAATTTTTCTCTATCTTGCTTCTTCCGACACCAAAGCAGGCGCCTTATCAGTGCTCGTAAGTCTTGCTAATCTGTACCCCTTTCAGAAGCGTGGCCCTAATGAATCAGAAGGCTCATGACAATTAGCTTTGTGATCCTCACTCAACAACTCTATATAATACTCATGATTGACAGGAAAATTATCTGCAGGAGTGATTGCCGAGTCTTAGACATGGAATTGTTTTCACTTCTTGCTTTGAGCGTCGAATGAATAGGGTCTTCTATTAACTCTCACGTCCTCTGTAGACAGAAGTAACTTAACGTGATTATGACCGCTGTCCAAAAGCCCACCTTTTATCATTTTTCATCTCACACTAGGCTTTATCAAGATCTGTCTGGTTTTTCATGTAAACACGGAAAGGTTTTGTGGAAAGCTCTGACATCTGGCTAGCAATGTGATCTGTTAATGTTATTGCGAGCTTCCATTTTGCTTGTCCAGTGCTGGACACTCGCTGTGTAACAGAACACGTGACGAATTTCCAAAGAGAGCTGGGTTGAAAGTCGAGGTGAATTGTCTTATATCACTGTTCCTTGTAAGCATTGAGAGATCCAGATGTCTAGCAGCTACGATATGCTGCAAGGAAGCTTGTTGGAAACGAACATTGAATGCAAACACAATTTGCCTCTTTTAACAAAAGAAAAAAACCTCCCACTATTTACTAACGGGCAAAGATATAAAGTGCTGCGGCAGTAGAAAAACCAACTGCAACGAAAGGGTTTCCGATCGGCTCATCCCCAGCACGGGTACCTCTCGTGAACAGGAAGGTGCCATTTTGGCTGCTGCTGTCGGAAGTGGCAGTGGTGTATGCAGATCGCTGTTGCAGAGGCTTGCACTGAGTTGTCTGGAACCTCATCGGATCTATAAGAGCATTATTTTCGATCTGCATTGTCCGGCTGGGCAAATACAAAAAGAGTATCTGTTCCTGTGGCAATTATATTCCGACGCAGGCGGCCGCCAAAGGACAGGAGACATCATCGCTACTTCGCGACTGAGCCTGTAAAGCCTAATATTGAGACTGAATTTGCAGGTGACAACTCTGCATCGTATGTCGTCATTATGGCCAATGTGTTTGAATTGATGCTTCAATCTGAATTTTCGGTTGATAGAGGTAGTAGTGATTACATGTGCAATTCTGCTTGGCACCACCAGAACAACTTACTTAGTGCTAAGTAAGTTTTATTTTTGAGCTTTGAGTGTCGGTACTTTTTGCATTGTGTTTTAACATTTGTTTTTCTTTTTTTGTTTTACTACCTTATGGTTGCATCAACTTAAATATAAAGACCGTCGCCAGAAATTCACATCAATTTCCATCCTTGCTGCAAATTCTATTATTATTGTTACTTATTATTATACTTATTAATTTACTATCTGGATTATCTATGTATTATGTCTATTACGTAAGTATATATATATACATAGCATTAATTACCTTATAAACCCCATTTATATATATATATATATATATATATATATATATATATATATATATATATATATA
>QQSS02174934.1:0-15193 GCA_003687565.2 Craspedacusta sowerbii | reverse complement strand
ATACATACATACATACATACATACATACATACATACATACATACATACATACATACATACATACATGCATGCATGCTAAGTTTAGATCCTGACGGAGTGCTTCTTGCTTTTGGGTTCATGGCAGGACTTAAATTTAAAACAGTGCAATATTAATATAAGAATACTAAAGTACGTCATGATCAGAACAATCAGGTAACTACAAAGAATTCCATGTTTAACTTTGCTATATACTTGCAGTTACTCATAAGTTCTGTTCGTTTGTTTAGCGCGAAATTCCTTCCTTATCGTTGTAGGAGTGCAAGAATCCGTACCAGGTTGATGATAGGCCAGAAGACACAAGAGCTCAGATCCAAATTGTGAGAGCTCTGATCGAACATCATGAAGAGCTGTTTCGAGTAAGTGTAGCAAATCTCTATAATACGACATGCAATAATGGAGCTGCTTTTATCTCACCACTTAAAGTAGTCTGTAGTTATTTAAAAGCATGACCATAGCTAAATTAGACAAGAGTGATCTCACGCATTTGGGTGCACTTGTTTTGCATGCAAACAATGTAGGCATGTTCTTGCCGGTTGATCAACCAGACTTGGGAAATCTGATGTCGTTACTTTAACTTTCTATTCGTTGTAGTAGTGTTCACAAGCTTAGATTCTCCTAACGCGTTTCTGTACTTACCGCAGTGGCTTGATCGATCTAAAGACGCCTGCTCAACGTGGACTGATCATGCCAACATCAGGATCCATAGTATGGTTAATGAACATTTCCCTTGAACTGCTAAAACATGGCTGTATCAATTGTTGCTTCCACTCTCGTATTCAGGTACCCGCCGAGACGCATCACCGCATTCTTGAAATCCTGCTCGAAGCTGATCCGGAAACAGTTGATTATGTGCTGAAAAGGAAAGCAGCAAGAAGCAACCTAAATGAGTAAGTAGATTAGTTCTGAATGAACTAGGCAACATCCAAGAATATTTTGTTATTTTTGTCAAGACAACGTCTAATACTGGTCTGCTGAAAGGTTTATGTGATTATAAATTTGTGCATACTTTCGTGTTTCGCTTTTAGGTGTGTATCTGTGTGAGTACATTTGCGCGCGTTTGGGTGTGTAAATACACACTGGGTATCTATGACAGGGTGTATGTTTGTGTGTTAATTTGTCTGTGTCTGCTTGTGTATACATGTATGTGTGTGGAACGAAGTGATGTGACAGAAGACAAAAATACGCATGATTATATGTAAAGGTTGTTTACATCACGATCCGAACCGAGGCATGATTTCATTTTCTCCGATTTTCTTCTTGAGATTATAACTTAAAGCCCTATGCTGCTCTATTTTCAAGGCTCCTTGTCTCATGTATGTTTAACCATAAGTGGCTAAAAGGTGGTTATTCATATAATTTTGATGTGTGGATTCATATAATTTTCTGTCGTGGTCAGATGAAAGCAAGCGATGCTAGAAGATCCTATTGCTAAGAGAGCGTTCGTAGTGTGATGTTCTTCGCTGCCGATAGATGCCATTCTAGAAACTCAATCAATCAATCAATCAATCAATCAATCTATTTTCTCGATTATAAATCGTTTAGAATAACGCATAAAGACAAAATTAAGATAGAAGATCGGCTTTACAAAAGTGCATACATAATCGACAAAATTTTCTAGTACATATGCCAAATCTATGTACACCAACACTATGCTTATGAACATACAGCTATTCGAGGGGAAGATCGCCTTATAGCTAAAGCTAATTACGTAGGGATCAGCCATTATCAGTTGGATCTCAGTGTGTAAGAATCAAATTAGCCGTTGTTTATAAGATAGAAGAAAAAACTTATTAAAAGCGTTTTAAAATATAGTAAAACCATGAAAACTTGCAACGGGACTCGTGAAACTGATCGCCACCAAGCTTCTCCGTCATTGTTTACCTTTTAGTGAGCGTATATTTGCTTAGACGATTCTAGACCTGCTTTGCAACAGTATAAGAATTTTGACACATGGTGTCTTGTTATAGAATACTGAATGATCCTGAGGATGGCCTGGACTTGACTCAAGCCGTCGCCAATCGACTGCCTTCAAAAGCTCGCTACAGTGCTGGCGACGAAGTGGAGTTTCGTAAAAGCAATTCCTTCTCGTCGACTCCGTACAAGCCGTTCGTACGTCGACGTAAGGACAGCAACGCTAGCCGGCCGACGTCCACTAGATCCGATCCGCCAGACCGAAGCAGTATTCGCACCTCCAGTTTTGGAACGCCGAGCTCCAAGCTCAGGTCATCACGAGCAGAGGACAGAGACTTTACAATTCATTCCGGAGAGAAAACTACGTCCAGCCTACAGGATCAATATTCAATTAGTCCTCGCGATAGCGGAGTTGTTCTCGATAGCTCGCCCCCTCTCCAAAGGCATAGCTTAAGGAGATCGCTTGAGAGACGTGAGATATGCTTACGTAAACACGAGGTTAAAGAATTTTATGCAACCATGTTGTCTCCGGATGCGTCGTTTGCTAGCAAGTCTCCGATGGCATCACCGAAGTTGGAGCGAACAACAAGCCTTTCAAAAAATAAGATCCTCAGGAGACAGCAATCCGGAGATCGGGAGTCACGGGATTCAGCCTATGACAGCGGAATGACGGGAATGCTTTCACAAGGATCGTGCGAAGTCTCCTCTATCCAAATCGAACAATGGAGTGACGACATCTTTGAAAAAGGGGAAGTCTTAAACCCTGGTGCTTGTTTAAGTCCCTGTCAAAATCTCGTTGTGCAAACTGCATCGCCGAAGCCTGTGTCAGTCTTTCCGGACGAACATTTGCTGAAAGCTCCTAACCCATCTCCTCGAAATTCTCACAGAAAAATATCGCTTCCCCCACAGTACTCACCTCGCATTCTCTTCCGCAAAAGCAGAGCTAGAGCAAAATCTGGTAATGACGTGAGCGAGACTTTCACAGACCTGAAGTCCTCAGTAAGTGAGCCCACGCCGCAGACTAGCCAAATTGACTGGAGTGAGCACTGGCCACACTGGACCTTAAACCCGCGACAAAGTCAGTTCCCAACAAAAGAGACAGATCTTTGAGATTTCTGTATGCAGAATAAAACGATACTGCACTTAGACGGATGTCGCCAATCTAACCAAAACAAAACAATACATTGGTCTGTTTCCGCAGTACTTGCGGCCGAGCACATCGCGGTGGGATGGTCTGACATAAACTGAAGTAGAGATTTTAAAGTTGTAGTAAATTGTCTTTACCGATGAAAGGCCTCCACTATGATGTTACTGAGCAAGCAACATGGGTGTTTATATCACCGTCGGGACAAATGGTGCTTTCTGCACTGTGAAGTTTTGCCTTCAAGCTATTTTGTTTGTCCTCGTCGATACTTTTATAACTTTCAATATTTTAATTAAGTCAGCAAAGCTGTATAAATTATCTTTGGAAGAAGTGTCAAGCTTTTTATGGCTCAGCGAAAGTATTTGTTCTGGTTTATAATATGATCCTTGTATTTGCCTTTTACCTCTTAATGATTTTTTCCCTCGTTTCTAAGTTTATTATTATATCAATCGCTGCTTTTTTGGCGTGTTTTGCACTTCTTGAAAATGTTAACAATTGCAACACTGCTACGTGATGTATCATCGATGTGACTCGACTATCTCGAGGATGTATTCATACTGTGTATGAACCGAGTGTGACAACTCGATTTTATTTTATATCAAGCACGTTAGTACGAAGTATTTTTTTTTATCTGGAACTCAGAAGCTGTGGTGTGAAAGTAATCATTGCTTCGTATGGTCTTTACTGTTACCTGCTCTGATGTCTATTAGATATAGCTTTGTGCTATATTAGAATCAGGTGCTTAAGGTGGGTGATAAGGTTAGGACTTGACCAGCTATTGTACATTGCCCCTTTAACCTCCTCTGGAAGTCAGTAGGTGCTTGATCTAAAATGTAAAAGAGCTCCGAGTATGCATTCTTGCGATCGCCTTTCCTGCAGATGCTTTCATGTATGCTTCCATATATTACCTTCCTAAATGCTTCCGGTTTATCTATACATTTGCATGTGCTGGCTGTTATGGCAGTTGCGTTGGAGAAAAACTCTTCCAAACACGGGTCGAAGAGCATTTAAGGAGAAACAAGGCCTCTAATATATGAAAGCATTTTCAGGAGCGTGATTGCAAGACTTTATGCTCGGAACTGTGTTTTTCCATTTGAGATTAAGCACCGACTGACTTCCATAAGAAGTTAAAAGAAGTAATGTATATCAACTGGGAAAGTCTTAACTGCAGCACCCAAGTTAATCACCTAACTTTATCTGTCTAGGCGACCTCTTCTCCATCTTACTATCTTCTTTGAATTATAATAGAACATTTGTTGTGAGGAATGCGCTTGTACTGCTTGTAACTCGCGTTAAATATATCGTTTGTTTGGTTTGCACAGTGGATGTAGTATGCGCGGTCGACAATTTTTATGACAGGTCCTAAAGCTGGATCACTTAGCAAATTTCAGCATGCCTTAGAGTAGATTCACTCATGCAGAAATTACTTTCGATTAAGTACCAACCCCCAACGAATAAATTTATGATTTTTTTTCTTTCATTCATGGTTAACTTTTAGAGCTTATAGGAAAGTTATTGTCTGATGTAGTCTTTCTGCTTTGTATTAGCATGTGCAATGTTTTTCTTTTCTTCAATCGACCGTGAGAGATCTTACCTGAATTCGCTTTCTTACTTAGTTGACCTTAATTTGCTTGACAAATTTGCAGACAGGGTTCATGTGTGACATGTCACAGCTTGCCTATTGGGAATATTCCGGTGACGCTGTGTCCTGCATTTGTTGCATGTTGACATATTTTTATTTTCATTATTATTCATTAGTGTCGGTATTGCATGAAGTGCACATTTGCCGCTCAACTTTCACAATGGGTTAAAGAGAAAAAAAACTACGTTGGGGCAATTTCATGATTACTTTAAAAGCCGAAGCCCCTTTTTCAGGAGCACTCGAAGAATAAAAGAAGAATGAGTTTTCTACTGCACTTGATAGTTACGATGTTGCACCGTTGGATAGTTTTAAAAAAATATGTTTTGCTGACAATCCTGAAACTGTAAATTGTTTGCGAATAAACTTGTCTAAAATTTACAAAAATGTGCAGCTATCTTCTAAAGTTCATGTCAGTATTTGGCATCTGCTAGACTTTATTTTCTTCGATGTATTTATTCCCCAAGTCTTCCCCCAAGGATTGTAATTCATCACTCTACTTATCTAAGTCAATTGTGCAGAGAGTAAATAAAATGGTAAGACAATCAATGAGGGTCTGAGATCGAGGTGTTACTCGCTGCAACCAAGATCTAAGTTATCTTCGCATGAGAAAAGAGATCAGTCAACAAGCTTATCAGGCTGAGAAGCTGCGTCCGTTAGTCTTGCTGCAATAATGGTATCTCAGCACGATCTCTTTTGGACGGATGAAGCCTGGAATAAGGTCTGTCAAAGAAAAGTCGAAGATGCAACGAACAATCTGGAACGAAAAATAATCTGGCTAGTGATAGTTCTTATTAGCGCTAATTCTTAAAATAAAATTGACAAGATACCATAATTTTACGCATACTGACAAGGTATTTGCAATGCATCTAATCCGAATTGTCTGATATTCGGTCTTGGTGGTTTTGGAATCTCTAATACGAACGATCTCTAATACGTAGTCTTGCTGGTGAATGAGAGCAGCTGATGGAGGTGTAGATAAGCGGAGAGGCACTTCATCTGGATGCATCTTAGCCCACAAATCGAGTGTATTGTGTATAATCAACAAGATTGGAATTTTCAGGTAAAAACTAACGATCTTGGAAATTCCAGCGACTAAGTTTCGTCCTAGGCGTATATTCGAAGAACTGGTCACTACGTAAAATCAAATTCAATTCTCTAATCTTCTCTCATAGGACGGTTCAGAATACGTAGTTACAATTCAATCAGAAAGACAACACAGTCAGCCTCCTACACTTGGCATTGCTCATTTCGGGTTCATGACAGTCCTGTTATCCCACAAGCTGACGTTGCAGAGCTTAAATAAAGGTAATAGTCAATCGAAAAATCATGATCGAGCGGAATGAATACGTTCATGCATAATATTCCAGTGGAACTTCGGCGAACTGGATGCTAAACGCATACGAACCACCGCAAGAGTCATACAAGGCTTTCACATTTACATCGCTTAAACCGGCTACTTCATAAATACTGAATAAAGGCTACACAATGCAAGTACGGAAATCGCCCTCGAACATAACTTATAGCAATAATGGACTATATCTTCTCACCCTGATCACAAAAAAAAAAAAAAAAAAAAAAAAACAAGCAGAACTCGACTATACGAAGGTTGAACGGGCTTCACATCACTCACATTCAAATCTGAGCAGAGAAAATCTTTAAAACATGAAGTGATAATAAAATTGCAACAGCAAATTCCTACTGATGTATCCATAAAATCGTCATACCTCAGCACGCTTCACATTAATATTGATCTCAGCTCTATAAAAAGTAAAACCAGGCGACCGTGGCAGCACACACCTTAAGGTAAACGTGGTCAAACGAGCATTACAACCCAGATCCTTCTCATCATTAAGAGACAAGCCACACTACCAGGACTACGACAACGCCATGGACCCATATTTACATATTTACCTATATTTGCATGTATTTAAACGCAACATTTGGCAAACCTCTAGGCGAAAATCACGTCAAAAACAGCGCCACATTGAAAGCCAACCTTTTTTTTTTCCCCAAACCAGAATCATTAAAGTAAATTCATTGATTTACGTTCCTTGGACGGGCACCCGGCGTCACGCTCACGCATAGATCATAGTGTATGTTCGCGTCACGCTCACGCATAGATCATAGTGTATGTTCGCGTCACGCTCACGCATAGATCATAGTACATGTTCGAGCATGCAACGCACTCATATGCAAAACATGAGCCAATAAAAACTACGCATGAGAGCACCATTAAAAACAAGGCCGAACATATGCGCGCATGCACAGAAATAAGGGGCCACCGACAAAGGAAAGTGGTAATACGTATGGCTATGACATGCATGTGCACATAAAATATGTTTACGAGTAAGAATTGTCAGAGTGGACGTAATAATCGGGTATGCAAGGAGAGCTTCAGAAACTCATTTCCAGAAGTTCACTCGATCTTTCGCCTTCTGCAGAGTAATCGAAGCATCCGACAAAGAATCGCCACTGTCGGTCAGAGGCGAAAACCGATCGAGTCGCCCAGTGCCAGAAAAAGACGCGCGACCTTCGATAGGCTTAGCTCGCCTAGTCACAAACACATCTGTGCACTTGTCACCGCAGGAGAACTCATTTTCGCCGCTATGTTCATGAGACTTAGCGCGTGTCTCAAGAATGTTGCCAGCAGGGCTAGAACTCAAGTCGCGGTCAAGGTTATCACTATGGACATGCTTCATAGCTGACGAACGAGTCGTCGTTGGTCGCTTTAGGCGAGCAGCGATACGTTCACCGAGCGAGGGGGGCGCAATTAACACATCATCGGGCACTGCGACCGACGTGCGAGGTGGCAAGGACTTCTTCTTTGAACGCGCGGCCTGGGGTAAGTCAATCTTCCCTTCAACGCGATCTCCCTTTACGGGCTTGGGGGTTTTCAAATCTCGAAAATCACTGGTTTTATCAAAGCGCTTCTCCGCGTGATCGAACGCTTCAACGCTAGCCGGTTCATCTTCACGGCGAATTGACGATGAAGACGCATATTCGTCGCTCTTGACCATCCCCTTTCCCGACTTTTCTTTAGCAGGAGACGCAGCCTTTCGGTCAAAAAGGGAAGACGCCAACTTCTTTTTAAGGACGTAGTCATCCACCAGCGGAAGCGAGAATGCCACAGGGTTTCCTGGCTTAGGCGGTGGGGAAGGCTTTTCTTCGATACCAGAAGCGATTCCATCACCATTAGATTTTCGTTCGTTAAATGTCTGAGCATCGACGACGCCAAAAGACTTGCCTAGAACAGTTTCACGCAGATTAATTTCGTCGCTTTGCGTAGCCGCGTCCCGACACTTCGAGCCATCGGCTGCGTTTTCCAGAGCGTCATTCTTAGACGAACTCTGCACAGGTCCACGTTTGATGCGACGAGGTTTCTCGACGAGAGCAGACTCTGTAGCGACAGGAGACGTTTGCGATGCGCGGTCGAGGACCTGAGCCTTGTGTTCGTGCAGAGAGTTCAGGTAGCACGTGAGAAAGTGCGTCTGGCGATCCCGAAGACGATACTCCTCCGCCAGCTTTCGAAGTCGCGACACCTTAAGAATGGAATGAAAGAATGCATCAGCAAGAGGTAAGCAATCATAAGCAAGTCCAGCACTACGTTGAACAACGCCGTAACAATGAAAAGAATGGAACTCAGAAGGGGCGATCGCCACCCTTCTTACGCCACGCCAACAAGCCGAAGACTGCACTATATATTACATATTATAAAACAGTGCCTAGGCAATTTAAAAAATCAAACGGCCTAGGAAAAAAGCTAGACGCAGGCAGAAAGCTAGCTTTAGGTTTCCTATCCGACAGACCGATGATCGGTCACCGATATTGGTGCAGGTTGGTGTGCGCGTATTTCCATATTTGGTCTAGATGATGCCCCTACTTAAGTTTGCTTTGCAGCCTGGTTTCTCCAACCGCATGTTATGTTGGCTGTTGAACGTAATCGTCGTATTTGGAAGTAGTTATCACGTAGCATATCTGGAAGCATGTAAGTATTTTGGAATAGCGTTACGATGATATCGTCTTACTGGTTTTATTGCAAATCGCAACGCCAGGTTCATATTGGTAGTAGGCAGTCCATGAACTTCGTCCAGGTGTTGTATAACTTAATTTTATCTCGACTTTGTTATAAAACGGGAAAGCTTGCAAATAGAGAACATAAGTAGAAGCTGCACGAATAGAATACGATCAGTCCAGGCTTCCTAGTCTACAACGCAACATACTGATCTACTCACAACACCCCACCTCCTCAAGAAAAAAGTCACAACAATCGAATACAACCGGGGATTGCCACTGCAAAAAAAGACAAGACTAATTAACAATAGACTTGCAAAGCAGCAATCTCAGACAAACAACGTACTTGCTATCAGACAAAACTAAATAAAGCCGATCATGCAGCCAGAAGGCAGAGCCTCGAAATTCAGTAAGCAAGTCATCAGTAGTCAAATTTTGATGTCTATCCCAAATGTGGAGAAGCAGAGCCAGATTCCCTGTTTGGAGCAGCAGAGCCAGAAGAAATAATGTCTATCCCCTGTTCAGAGCAGCAGGGCCAGAAGATTAATTTCTATCACTTATTCGGAGCAACAGAGCCAGAACATTAATGTCTATCCCAAATGTGGAGCAGCAGAGCCAGAAGATTAATCTCTATCCAAAACGCGGAGCAGCAGAGCCAGAAGATTCATTTTTTATTCCCTGTTCGGAGCAGCAGAGCCAAAAGATTAATTCCTATCCCCTGTTCGGAGCATCAGAGCTAGAACATTGATGTCTGTCCCAAATGAGGAGCAGCAGAGCCAGAAGATTAACGTTTTCCCAAATGCGAAGCAAGGAGATAGAAGATTCATGCCCAACCCAAATGCGGAGCACTATCCCCTATTAGGAGCGGCAGAGCACGCCTTGCGCGATGACATTAGTAGGCACATCATACTTTAAGGAAATAGCAACAAATCGGCACAATTTGACAAAAGAAAAGACGCACAGAGTTCGGAATTAAAATACAATTGGTCTGCAATTGGTCATACGAACCTCGTGAACCCAATTTGATCCAAACATTTGTCCAGGCTAAAGCGGCAACAAAAAATACAAAATACCATGCTGTACAAACAAGACGAGATCGGCAAAACTTAGAGCATGTGGCAGACGTTAAATTCTACATAGATCATCGCGTCCATACTGGGTTGCAAATGCGCCACGAAGGTAAAGCACACACCAACACAAACACACAAACACACACAAACACACACACACACACACACACACACACACACACACACACACACACATTTACGATGAAAGACATGCGCTACAAGAATGCAGATTTAGCTCCAAAGCAATACAACTGAGCAATCGTACAAGTCAGGCGACATCGGAACAACCGCGTGATAAAGAAGACACGTATAGCTAGTGGTAATACAAAGCCACAGCGACAACAAATAACGAACACATGAAATAGGCCTTGTGCAACATAAAGACGTGACTTCTGAAGCAAGACAGGACCAACCTGTGACAAGCCATAAGCGTATTTATCCTCGTACTCTGACGCCATTTTTCTAGGAAGGAAAATAAGCAGTTTTTTTTTAAACAA
Source organism: Craspedacusta sowerbii (assembly GCA_003687565.2). Lineage (NCBI taxonomy): Eukaryota > Metazoa > Cnidaria > Hydrozoa > Limnomedusae > Olindiidae > Craspedacusta > Craspedacusta sowerbii. The sequence goes on along the minus strand of QQSS02174934.1, from coordinate 4,879 downwards.
GAATGAAAACGAGATGTAAATCACATGACAGTTTCGAAATAAATTTAATCAAACACAAAATAAAACAGGGGTGGCAGAAACCATGAATATAACTTCTACAATGGCCACCCAACCCATTCAATGCAATGCAATATCAGGCGAGGACATACACACATGCAGCAATCTTCAACGGCATAATTAGGCACCCACACTAACAGTGCCTGGACATCAGGATAGATTTATCGAATACAGAACTCCATGCAAGAGACTGAAGATACACATCGAAGACGAGCAGAGGTGAACGAACGGTGACGTACGCTAAAGTCAAGACAGCACTTACTCTACGAATGGTTGAACGTGAAGAGACTTCATCCTGAGCTTCTCGTTAACCCCCTCCTGCTTAACAGGTCTGGCAAACGATTCTAAACAAACAAACAGATACACAAACACACACCGTTTGAGGATATACGAATATACAAAAAATGCAACTCATTCGCCTCGGGCCTTCAATTCCAAGTCGCAAAGTAGCAACAAGCATCTCCGAGCTCCATACCACTGTGTGACTTCCTAAAATTGACCATGATTTAGGAGTTATTTTGCTAATACCGAGGACAATGGATGCAAATTTGGATAGGTCAGCGGTTCTATTTGATCTAAAGGACAATAAGCTTCTTAGACCAAGCTTAACTGATCAAGCTTTAAGCTTTCATCAACTTCATCAAAAACAGCCAAATGATCGCAGGGCAGCCAGTCGCTAATGATTTCTAAATTTCGAAATAAAATCACAAATTTCCACCTATTAAGTGCGACATAAAGATTTTATACTTCCAGAAACCTTGGCAGCTCAGTACCACTCATGAAGAGCTCTGCAAAGCCATGATTTGTGCGCCTTTGATCAGTCGAAAATGATTAAATCCTGCAGTAGTGGCTAATCCCAAAGACTAGAAATTTATGCCTCTAATATATAAGCAGTCATAAAAGATCACATAATTCAAATGAAGTTTTTGTCTGGAGGAACCTCGCATTCGCAGATATCGGCAACAATGTCACCGCGGGTTTAAGACCCAGACCGCGACAAGATCCAGACATGTTGACATGCAAAAATGATTGGTCTATTGTCTTCTCTCAACTTGATTTACGCTCATATGAAGGTTAAAAAAAAAGAAAGAAACACTTAGCTACCAAATCACTTTTCTTAGATAAGCCAATTTAACGCTGACCGTAGAAGAGCAAATAACGTACAAGGGAAATTCTTAGGGAAATATAGAACTCATAAAAAAAATCCTTCATACACAAACACTGATTGACAACGCACCTATCTTTCGGGTCTGCGGAGTGTCTCCAACAAGCTTATTTTCGTCTACAAGCGGCCGGTAATACTCTCTCATATATTCAGATTGGGGTGGATTCTTCGACTGAACAGCTGGAGTCAATGCAGAGCTAGAGGTAGGGGCACTAGCAGCTTTGAACAGCCCTGCATTCTTCCAACCGTACTCTCTCTGGTACTCACTGCGCACAAAAGCTTTCTGGCGAGATAACCTATTATGGTTCAAGCCGGCTTTCATCTGCAAACTTCGCTTAAACTAGAAGGAAAAATCCAAGCAAAATCCTTCAATAAATCTCTATGAATCGTCCATTAATGTTTCAGAAATAAATAATATGCTAAATGACATGTAATTGCTATAAGCTGGTTCATATACAACCACTGTTTTTAAAAACAAGACTTGACTCCCCTCTTTTTGCAGTAGTCTGCCCCACCATGCATTAAGCCGCATATCCTGAAGTTGTAACCACAGACATGCACAGATGGGATATGTTCCAGAGTGACGTGGATGGCTCCTTGTAGTGTTAATAGTTTGGCTACTTCAAGAAAGTGGAGATTGGAAAAAGACTGAGAAGAGTGGACGGAAAATCTAGCACAATAAGGATAAAGAGAAAAGATTGCAGAAGTGGCAGAATGAAGGTCGCGGGGCTTCTGGTATATGCAGGGTTGGCAGTGAAGACAAAACACAGCAATATGATAGTAGGGTATAAGTTTAAGTGTAAAAATCTTGGGAGTTTCAGAATCTAACAACCAGCAATGTGACTAAGCTTCTAAGGCAAGGAATTTGGGCAATGATCTGGATGCGCATGATTATTGGAAATCATTGCTAAATTGCTCCAGCAAAACCATGCACATCAACCAGGTAGCTTGCAAGACATAGGGGAAAACATTAAACTAGTTTTGGGATGTGGCACAAAAGAGAGGAAACCACTGATAAGCACCGATAAAATATTTAAGAAAAATGTCATCAGTATAAGTTTCCATACCCTATCATCTTGTTCCTTAGTGGCTTCGTCGTGATCTTCTGCTTTGCGCCTTGCTTCAGGACTCACAATTCTTCGGTTTTTCTTTAGATGTTGGTTTATCTTAGGATCCAAAATTAAGGTAGAATCAGGTAGGCTAAGCTCAGTCACGTTAGGAGTAACTGCCTCTTGATTGTCACACAACTCATCCCTTGACTTTTCAGTCATATTAGCATCCTTGTCATCTACAACCATGGCAAAAGGGGTAGAGCGCAGAATGTTATGGTTGTGCTTGTACGGAGCAACATGTTTGCGCTGGAGTGGAGGCTCTAGGTTGGCATATGACAGACCTACAGATGGACGACCTGCAAGACCTCTCTCACTATCCGGAGGCTAAAATATTTTGCAAAAAGACTATGGGCAAAAACCAAACTCAAGAGAACGATTAAGAAGCTAGAACTCAAAGCACATGCCAAACAGGCAAAAAACATAGTATGACCTAAATCAACATATTTAATGGTACACATTTCCAAGGGCTTTATGCCATTAAAATTTTCACCTATAAAATTGCCCTTAAAAATAGCTAACTGACATCTACAGTAATGCTATCATGCATCAATATCATCCCAATCATCATGCTAATATAACAAACGTCCCCAAAAATGAACCTCAGGACATTTTATTACTTTCCCACCAGCTTCCATATATCCAAAAACACAATCAACACATTCTGATTTTGAGATTTATGCAATTTTTTACAACACAAACCATTGTACATGGATCCCAGACAAGCTTCTGTTCCCCATCCTGATTTACTTGCACACTTTTGTCTATGCTCCTCTTTGAGAACTGTCCCCCAGAAAGCTCACCTGCTTTCTGAATTAAAAGGTCAAAAGGCTTGTATTTTGAAATGTACTCACTTTCAACCTAAAGCAACACAAGCAAGTGTCAATAGTAATTTGCTGCTCATAAAAATATAAAAACGAAATTAATGGTATACATTAGACATTACTGAACATTTTATTTTACAGATTTGTAGCCAACTCAATTAAGTACTACAACTCTCGTTGGCTGGGGCAGAAATATTTGTATGCCATGAATAAATTATAATAGCACATAATTTTTCTATTGCAAAACAACATTTGAGATCACTTACCAACAATTCACATAGATAGAGACCTTGTAAACAAATACTTTGGACAACTTAATAGTTTTCCAAACACTCTACATACTTTTGCATGCCCTAGGAACTAGGAACTTAACCAATGTCAAAATTCGCACTGCATAGACATGAAAATTTAAGGCCGATCATAAGTGCCCAAAAAGTAATTATTTACAATGAACTAATAAGTACTAACGAAGTAAAAGATAGGCCTACACAATCAACTTGAACAAACTACGTCAAAACTTCCAAGCTGTACATGTTAGCCATGGAGATTGCCAAATGATAGCAAACATTGAAAAATTGTAGTAACAGATATGAACTTCTTCCAATAGCGGTTAAATTTATATGATCATAAAAGATAAACAGCGCCGTCGTAGAGCGTGAATTTCAACCTCAAATTAAAGTGCAAACTTCATCGCGAGCATATGAATACGGCAAAAACGCTATCAGGGTTTTGCATTAGGAAACTTGGAGCTTAAATTATGAGGCATATCATACCCAAAAGATATTTCAAAACAGAGCTGATGACCGAGGGTCAAACATCAAGAAAAATTTTAGGTGTGTGATTGTCAGCTTACAGTTAGCGCGATTGTTAGTTAACAGTGTTAGCGCGTATAAACAAAAGTTGTGAGACCTGCAAAAATGTTACAACTGGGCTAACTAAAAAGAGGGCAAACTATAAAACGATTCCACTTCGCGTTCCAAACCTGCATTGTTTTGCCTTGCCTGACGATTTCGACATTCGTATCCAACTGCTTGTTGACATGCCGCCATGTTGCCATACAGGTTAGGTTTGTAAGGAGGCGGCAACGATACGAGATGCGTATGGCCGCAATTTTTGATCTGCCACCTTAAATCCATTTTTTATTTTATGATTGTTAAAAACTTTCAACTTGGAAGGCGATAAGCTTTATCAAATCTTAAGCAGAGTTAAAGTAAAAATTTCTTAGCGGGGCACCAAGTGCGTTAAGACTTCTGGAACCGCTACTTTTTTTTAAACGAATAATGGTCCCTCCCCTTCTGCTCTTTTGGCTGCTGCTGCGGTGTGTAGAAAACTCGACAGCTCAGCTTAAAATAAGTCCGTTTAATAAAAAATTAAACGGATTTACGGGAAACTTTAACGAACTTAACGCTGTTATTGGGCTATTTTCGTTCCTTTTTTTAGCGAAAGTAACGTACGAAGAAATATAGCAGGTTAATTTTCAAAGTAACGATGCATTAGGCATAACCTAACTTTGACTTAAGTTAATACTTTACCTAATATATCAGAAAAACAGTAATACATTTAAAATCACTCTATGATAAAGCAAAGCAGTCCGGATCTAGACTGGCTCACCTCGGTGTTCGATGCTGCTTTAAACAAATTTCTTACGGCTAAATTTTCAAAAGAAAACGTGCCTACGATTAAACCCAATCACCCACCTGTTCGCTTTGTAATACCGTACAAAG
>QQSS02174923.1:3646-15194 GCA_003687565.2 Craspedacusta sowerbii | reverse complement strand
AAAGTTTAGCACCACGCAATTTTTCATAGGAAAAGGTTGAACAACCACTAGACGGGTTGTAGTCATGTCGACTTATACAGGGCATCTGTGGGGAACATTGAAAGAAAACGGCTGTATTTAAACGAAGCGCCCGATCCGGCAACAGCGACACCATCCACATTCAACATTATGGCGCAGTGCAAGCGCAAAACCTTGCTACGTAAATTATAGGTCAAAGATAGATAAATCCAGGAATGCTTCATTTTTGATCACGAAAAAAGGGGTAATAAAATAAAAATGTTTGAATTCGGAATTTGGAATTTTCTTTAGAACACTTGACATAGCTCGCAAACTTATCGAGACATCTTCAAGAGAGACCTTCTTCATGTAGACGGAGATATCTAAGACAGACTAAGTCATTCTGGTATTGCATGTTTGCATGATGGACTCTGCCTATGATTCAGCAATCTCCCAGTAAACAACTCTAGAATATATATGTGCCAAACAGGAAGGAGCAAAAAAAAATTGATAATGAATGCTATAAAGAGAGACAATGTTTTGCAACGATTCTACGATTTGTTGGCGTTGACACGAATGGTAGTTCCAAAAGATGCACGACTTAAATTTCATATGAAAGCAGGCAAAGTTCTCACTAAAACTGCATCGGTCGAGCAGTACACAGCGCACTGCGGACAAGTCAGAACTTCTTTCCTGGGAAGACTTTCGGGGGATGAGAGCATGTCAGTAGCTCTAGCGATCGCCTGGTGCACTCAGCTTAGAACACTCGCTGCCAATATGCTCATCAATTTTAAACAGATTCCCACGAATTTTGGTACAGGATAACACATACGTGTTCTCATAATCTAAGCAAAGCTCCCATAATCAATCCACACAATCAGAGAACACTCGCTTGAATCATGGGACTGACAAAACGTACGATTCTTTTTAGCTACAACAACAACAGGTCGAGAATAGCCACAGTAAGAGAGTCAAAATCACAGAAATTGTCTACCTTGTTAATAGCAGGAATGACCGTAAGCCCAGCTTCCAGTGCCGAGTTGTAATTCGCAACCGTTTGAGCCTGAACGCCCTATAAAAATTACCACAGGGACAGATCAAAATAAGCCACGTTGTGACCTAAGAAAGGTTGTGTATACCCTTCCCCATATATACATACATTACATACATTACATACATATATATATATATATATGTATATACCATGGCACATACCTGCGACGCATCCACCACAAGTATTGCACCCTGGCAAGCAGCAAGTGATCGCGAAACCTCATAGCTGAAATCCACGTGCCCCTGTGAATGAAAAGAACGGTCTGATAATGAAAGAAGTACACTGGAAGACAGATTGCGGGAAAATGGACATCATCACACTTTCTCCTGAACGCCACTAAGAAACTTTTTCTGACAAGGCAGCAAGCTAGCAACACACCGTGACTTAAAACATTTTTTTTTTGTAATTAGATGCAATAATAACAGAGGGACATATTCTAACGAAAACGATCATCACCAGCCGCCATTTTGAAGAACCAACTAAGATGGGTCAGTGAACTACTAATTAGAAAATGAATTTCCTTGATGACAAGAAAGGAGGCTCAAACTTCTGATCGCAATTTATTGCAAATTTAATCTCAAAGGCTTAATGATCAACAATCAGACCGTCCCAATCCTGACAGAAACTTATTACGATACAAAAATCTTTAGCCAGACATATTGACTTATTTTGAGACTCTTTATTCTTTATGTAAACACCATACGAACAGAAGCATCGCAGGTACCGGCGTATCAATCAGGTTCAGAAGGTACTCTTTTTGTTTATAAGTCCATATCATGGACGCAGTCTACAAGATAAAGGATAGATATATTGCAAAAATAAGCCACAACAAGCCGCAATTTAAAACAAAGCGGATATTATATATAGCAAACAAGCCACATTTTCTAAACAAAACTACCTTTATCTACAATATACAAGCGTGCTTTGCAATCACAGACATGAAAAGCAAACCCAACTCTCTATGCCATACACGTAAGATACAACGGATACCAAGACTAAAAGGACACATTAAGTTAACCTGCCTGAGCTTTTACAGTTATGCCACGTTCCCTTTCAACTTGCAGCTTGTCTAGTACTTGTCGATTTGATGAACTTACCGCAATAGTTCCTATAAAGAAGGTGTCAAATATGACAAAAGGTCATCCCACGCCACGCTGATTTCTTTAAATCTACAAGCAACACAAAACCCAAAAAAATATTGTCAAGCTGTCTCTCTAATCTAACTAAAATAATAGCGAAACGCTTGGAGAACTTCCAAAACAGTTAAATTACTGGTACTTTCGTGAGCCATTCTTAAGCAGCTTTTCATTACCACAGGCCTATCATATCGCGTTATATACGCGAAAATAGCGAGTCCTAAAGCACGTACAGGGTCATGATTGCCTGACGTCCACATCAGCCTTAGTTGACAACAGGTTTCATGGATTGATCCATGATGGCAATGGCATCCGACTGTCATGGCTGCAGGATGCGGCATGAACAGTTCAACAGATATTCTTGTAATACCAATTATATTACGAAAGCGCGGGTGGTAGGGGACATTTCGTAACAAACGCATACGCATTCTTCAAACATTAAGGTAATTCGTTATTTGAGTATCCTCCAGTGCGGGGTACTCGTTGGTTCATTGGCTTTTTAATATCCGGTTTAAGTGGTCTCGGTGATAGCAATTCTTATATAAATAGAGACGGTGTAGGATTAAAATATGGATAAAGAGAGTTAAGAGACCAACACAACGCAACGTAGTATTTGCAAGTCTCCCTTCACAAGATTTCTGGTGCCTTGACCAGTGAAAGAAGCATGGATTTTCAATTTAAAGCATCCTTTGACAAATCACAAGAAAACGGCCTGCCAGCTCGTGCTCCGAGGACAGGAAACGCTTCGCGAGATGCGATAAAATGAAGATCTCCACATTGAACACTTTTACGCTATGCTCCATTTTTTAAGAGATGCCATTTCTTCCTAGCATGAAGCTGACTATTCGGCAGAGGATGAGTGTTGCTTATCAATTTCGCTGCACATACAAAAATATCTTAGGCAGAAAAACTTTAAAACTTGAAGCTCGCAACATCAAACGGAACTCTCCATTCACATCAAAATAAAAGCAATGCGAAGTTCAAAACAATGCTAACCTGTATACTCCAGTAAACGGTCAGCAAGTGTACTCTTTCCATGGTCAACGTGGGCTATAATACTGAAGTTTCTAATGTTTTCAACAGAATAATTCTCCATAGCAATCTACAATAAACGGATACATTTCACAATTAGAAAGCTAAATTAGGAATATTAGATTATACAAACCAGAGTGATGAACACGGACAAAGACGTACACACACAAACACACACAAACACACACAAGCACACACATGAAGCAGACTCTCAAGCATTTCACAACTAGGAAGCCAACATAGCACTACTCGATTCCACAAAACGGAGCCACAACAAACACACACACCTACAAACAAAAAACAACAAAGTACAAAAACAACACTTAACAAACACGCAGATCTACACAAGGCAAGATATTCTGCTCCCTGTTGGACCAGAACTCATATTCCTTAAGATCTGTCGGGGCTCGTTTACACTCTTCGGAAGAAAGCGCTAGTAAGTCGCAGTAACAATGATAGTTCGTGGCATTTCTCGAAGCACAAGCTGGATCCTTTTCAACAAAATAGAGCATGGAGTTTTGCAAGGCTTTGTGGTTGGACCGCTGCTCTTCTTCATATACATAAATGGCGTAACGAATCAAAAAAATCTCCATCAGTTCCTTAGAAACGATCTTTTCAAGACCAACTAGCATATTCTCTTGTCACTGCATTACTACTACAACAACAACAATTTATTTTCTCCCAGATAGCAAGCTAAAAGTTAACTCTAGCAAGGAAATCGTATTGGCTAGCTAATTGGGAAGGAGGACTCTTCTTAGCAGAGATAATTTGGGTAGCAGAGCCTCCTAAACCATTACAAGATATTCGCACTATCATAACATGGCAGGTTAAATACAAAATCTACCAAACATAGCTAACGCTTTCAACAAGCATGGGTCTAGCAGTTTGATGTAGCAAGTAGCTAATATACTAGCTTGTAGTAGCAATGTTAAACCCTAGTATTTTGCAAAGAGGAGGGCATGCAGCCGTCTTTTCAGTTGTATACGCTAGTCACCTACGTATGATTTAAGAAGTTCCAAAAATGGCAAAACGTATTCTATATTCTATAAAATGCTTAAGGAGTTGACGACTCTCGTAATCCTCGGCCTATTCCGCTTTTTTCACCGGTCCACTTTTTCATGGCTCAGAAATAGTACGCCGTTCCCTTCTTTAACTCGGTATCACTGTTAATCAATTAGAATTATCTTTTCTGTAGAATCTTTTTAACTTTATATACGACAACACAATCGCCAACGGCAAGCGAATTCGGATTATCCTACTATGTCCTTGAGTGCATGAAGTCAAGTCTGGCATGAGAAACATGTCTGCATCTCAATGAAAAATTGCTATAAAGGTAGATACCTTTATAAGGAGATACCTTTACCTTATCTATAAGGTATTTCATTACAAAACACACTCGTGTAACAGCAAGCTTGATATTAATTTCTGGAAAGCATGCGCGGAAGTTTTAGTACCACAATAGAACGTTTATAACTACCAATATTTACACTAACTACTAATTCCCCTTTAACAAAGCCCTAGGGTGCAACTTGTAATGTGCACACAAAGCACATGTCTTGAACATAAGAACAATCACTTTTTTCCCCAGTTGCAACACAGTCAAAATGCCACATTAAAGGATCACAAGAAAAAACTCCTTGCTATCACATGATTTCAGGAAGGGATCAAACTATAAAAGAAAAGCACCTTGATCAACAAGGTAAGTGGATAAGTTAGGGTAACCTGGAAAAGTACATGTGCAACCACAAATGCAAAAAAAAACACTGTAATAATGCATACTTGCATGCTAAATGCCTGCACACCTATATATAATGCTCAGGCCAAATTTTGCAGATGATACTTAATGAAATGTAAAATAAAATTTAGAAAGCTCAGGAAAACTAGCAGGAACAATTTTCTTTGTACCGGCTTGGAGTCCTTCTCCGTCCATGTCGTGCAAGTGAGTGTAATCCATCTTCTTGCAAGTAAAAACCTCCATGGCCTACAAATTCTGAGGAACAAGACCTGTCATTAAATACAAATGATGAAAAAAAACAATGATGCCCGAGGCTGCACAGAGCTCACTTTAATCTCTAATTGCAACTTTAACAGCTGCCTCTTTGTCTTCATTTAAGGTTTCAGAAACAAGTTGGACATAAATTATTAACTTTTTCTACACTATCAAACTTTGCTATCCAACTATGAGAACAAATTTCTGCATGCAACTGATACGACCCACCATTTGCATGTGCCTCTCTGTACAAAGTTGCACGTTGTATAATGTTTCGGTTCCCGTCATGCAATCGATGACTCCTCATTCTACTAAGGGGCTTATTTAACATTGGCCTTGGTTTTGCTTTGTTTTGCTTTTTTTTCCTCATATCATTGGATACAGTTTTTCTGTTTTGTAAACCTTCAAAACCCCTAAGCAAATTTATGCTATGCTTCCAAAAATAAAATGCTGATTGGAAGTTCTGGTACATGCAAAGCGATCAGCCAAATAGGAAAAGCAAATACAGCCTGAGATAATCTGTGATGTGCTGATGCAGAAAAAACAAACAAACATATAATTGCATAAACCAAGAAAAGCAGCAAGCAGTTACTAAACCAATAACATTCTTACAAAATACTGTCTACCAAATCCTTCATATCGAATGATAAATGGTAAGAAGGATCACATGAACAAACTGTAAAATTTAAGATTTTGCAAAGATTACATGAACAGCTTGGAGGTCCTAATGAACTTCACAATTCATTTTGGTGACAGTGAATGATGTGAGACCATAATCTCAAGATTTAAGGACGTTTACCAACAACATGATTCTTAATCATGTGCAATAATGAACATTCAAATTTTAAAATGGATTTGTAAAAGATTCTTCACATAAACACTATCAAAACAATAGTTATTGAATGATGTGAGACCATAATCTCAAGATTTAAGGACGTTTACAAACAACATGATTCTTAATCATGTGCAAATAATGAACATTCAAATTTTAAAATAGATTTGTAAAAGATTCTTCACATAAACACTATCAAAATAACAATTCGGGAGCTCGCAAACTTTTCAAACCTGGGATGCAGACAATTTCTTTTAAAGATTACCCAGATGTAAGTTGTGTAAAAACTAGTAGGATTATGAGAGCACAAAACAGCGACAATTGGGAGCCTTACCGATACGTATAAATTGCTGTATATTTCATTCAACACAGTTCAACAACACCCCATAAAAAAATACTTGCTCACATTTTTCTAAGGACATTGCTCTAGTATATACTATTATTAAAGTAATTGATGAGTTTTTGGACAAGCAATTAGTATTTGCAAGGTTAGGATATCTTAAGTTTGTTTGCATCAAAATTACTACCTTCCTATCAATACATAAATATGATGGCAGGACATTATAGCAGAGACAAATAATTTATAAAATTTGAGATTATCAATAATGAACTTACAGCCCTTTTATGATTAATGCCAACAGCACCACTTCCACTTACAATATAAATCCAATTTTATTCAAAAATCTTTGCAGACACTATTTTCTGATAGCCTATATAGGAAGTTGCAAGTGCTATGCAATTTCCAAAATTTAGACAAAAAATAAGAAAATTATGACAGCAAATAGTCTTTCACAAGTTTTTCCTAGCCTTGAAATTGAGAGCCAAGTTTCACTTCAATGTTTGATTTTATCCTTTCCAAGAGTGCTTAACAAAATCAACAACTAAAAAGATGCATGTACCTGCACGCCTTTGGGCACCAAGACTGCATTCTTTATGTACAGCACACATTTCCACAGCTACATATTCCAATCATTCCCAAAATAAGTCTAGAATTGCTTATTATATGGGGTGAAAGATTTACTGAAAGGAATTGCTTTGAGTCCTACATGTGAATGAGAAAACAAGAAGAAGTAGCGTAACACGGTAAATCACAAATAAGAGACTTCGCCGAAACCTATCAAAGATTGCTGAACACTGCAGGAGACGGACGACAACAAAGACTACAGAATCAAACTTTTGCACAAATGCCACAAAAATTTAACACTTCTGAAGTTTGATCTGTTCAGACCCCAGATTGAACAATTGCGAAGACAATTAATGCGCAATTATCATCTCTATATTGCAATCTGCAAAATATTTTCCTATTTGCGCTATGTACAAGGGCGTCCGAGAAAGCATATGAAATGGTTTTGAATTGCCCTGGCAGAGTAAAGAAAAACCTGAGTGCATGCAAGCCCTAAAATAATCTTATCTGGAAAAGCTGAACAAAGCTACGTTGAAAGAATATTATCACATAACAACCTTGCCGTAACAATTAACCAAAGCGGGTAGAAACGTTAATACAGAGGAAGTGCGGGCACGTGCGACAGGACTTGAAACGACATGGCGGTCTGTAGGGTCCCATATATAAGGACCCTAGTGGACCGCGGCGTTCAACCACGGTTTTGGATCGACTGTCGCTGCATAAGTGCGTCAGTTCATGATTTTGTTCTGATTAAAGCCCGTCCATCGGAGCCTAGCTTAGTCATTGCTATGTGCAAATTTAAGAAAAAGTCTTTCAAATTAGGCGAATTCTTTACTGCTGATATTGTATCCCTTGAGTTTCATCGATGATAAAGATTTAGGATTGCTGGGTAAATATCATTATTTTGTGGAGCTGGAATATTTTATTTTTAATAGAGCACAAAACAACAACACACCTTAAGCTCTGCAACACGTATTTATAATCTTTATGTTGACACTGAACATAATAAATCAATCTTATTACTCTACTTCTCTTACTTCCCTTTTCACAAGATTTAAGCCTTGTTCAGTATAGCACACTGTTGCTTGCCCAAATATCCATGTTTATTCTGACTTCAATCGCATTTTCCGTCCATCATGCTGCCATTCATGAGGAATTGAATTTAAGGACTAAAATGAGCAAGAGAGTAATTCCAAAGCTTACTAGCAGCCATCAACCTTCTTCAAATGTCTAAACAAACGTTTTGCTGTTGGTCATATCCTTAAACTAAGAGTGCACGCTTGGCTTTAGAAAGCTGATAATTCGATCCGTATGAGCATTAAGGCCCTGTAGACTAACTTGCTTTCTCGCAATGCTATATTGCCTCAGATCTTTGATATAATAGAGTGTCGAGATGAGTTTCCCAGCTTTTAAGATGATAAGATATTGCTATCACGGTTGAAATAAAACAACTCTCGTTGTGAAAAAAAAATCACAAATACAAGCGCTCCAGTACTGCGTATGATCATTTCATTTCCATGCTTCCGCTTGATTGTTGATGTTCTTTTGCGATTTTTAGCTTTGTGATCTTTTAGTGTATAACCTTCTACTTGACCGCAAGTTATGTTAAACACGGTCGATCTGTCAAAAGAATGGAACAAATAGTGACTCAGGACGTAGCCTAGATAAGGGCAGACGTTCACCAGAGGGTACATGATCCACTGGTTTTAGAGAAAAACTTTGCAATTCCCGCGTAGCATAAAAAATGTGGCACGTTCTTTTGAACGGAACTTGATGTGATCACAAAAAAAAAATCTCCCGTGGATGTGATCTTCCTCTTTCATTCCTTGTGATCAAATCGACAATTGCAAATCTGGCTACCTTTAGAAGTAATTGCTAATTACATTGATAGCGTATGTAGCTTGTGCCTATGAAAATAAGGTCTTGAAAATATTCAACAAATTAAGTTTTTGCGTATGTATGTATACATACATGTAAAAAAGCGTATCAGCTAATACTTATATATATATATATATATGTGTGTGTGTGTGTGTGTGTGTGTGTGTGTGTGTGTGTGTGTGTGAGATTGTTTGGCAGAGCTTCAAGCCCAGGCAAAAGAGCTTCTTCCATCGGTTTGTGTGAACCAGCACAACTCTCATTTGGCGACCAGCACTTCTCCCACGCCGCTTTTTTATGGGCTCCCAAAGATCAAAAAGTATTTTGGAGAATTTCCGAAATTGAGGCCTATGTGCAGTGGATATGAGTCATGCATCTTAAAATTTTCAGAGTTCAAAGACTAATTTTTAAAGCCGCTTGCACACAGCGCCATCGATTACTAGAGACATGATGGATTTCTTGTGCAAGTTGGCAGATCCACTGCTAGAAACCGTGAACCCTCCAAACTTGTGGATTATCACTATGGATGTCATATCCCTGTATCCCAATATTTGTCACGAAATAATTATCTGAGCATGCAAGGATTTTTTACAACTGCTTCATGAGAAAACCGTTCCCACTAAATGCTCACCTCAAAAGTGACAGTGCTTACAAGAGGCCGAGTTTTTGCACTGCCACCGATAGTTGACTGTTAAGCGAACCAACAACACAACAGATCGTCTGCTTCGGTTATCAACCACAAACAAATATGGCACATCGACTTCGTGTAAAGTAAAGCGTGGAAAAGGCAGCTTTCTGTGTGCTTCCGTGAATGCCAAGTGGAGCGGAGGACTATCACCAGCGGAGGACTATCACCACGCCAGCGCAGCTGTTGTCTGACACTCGGTTCAGCAACGGAGCGTCACCAGGGAGAAACAACATCAACGCAAAAAACATCAGTCGCCTGGTAAATGTAATTAGTTGGAATTTTTAGACTAATGCTTGGTGTGGATTTAATTGGGCAGCGCATTATTTTAATTATGATAACCATGGACATTTAAAAATAGACGTGGGCAATGATTAGAATAAATATGCGAAGCAAGTCAGATTTAGGTCAGTCAAATTGTGACGCGCGAAGAGAAAGACTAGGACAGCGATCGTGTTCGTTAGCTTCGCTTTGGCTTCTAAACGCGATCACCGCCTCATTTATTTAAAAGTGAACAATAATCTTGTTCACCACCTTCGTCTCATTGACAAAATTGGTAACAAAGGATGGTTATCGCTTATTGATGGCGGGTCGTTAAAAGCAACCAAATTAAAAGCAGAATCGTGCTGCTTTGGCGGAACAGAGCAAGACTGACTTGGAGTTGCTCGCAGAAGTGGTTGGCACCAAAGCCATGGCCAAGGCCGCTTTTCGAAACTAAGGCTTTGTCATCTAACTAACAACGATGAAAGAATAAATGGTCTTGGTGAGGCGTACCTGTGTTCCGAGTTAACGGAAGAAGACAAGTCTGCGTCATCTCTCCGACGTGTACCTACAAGGACGGAAATGTGAAGAAGTAGATGCCGAAATCGAAATTATAAACACGGAGTTCGCTAAAGTGGACATTAAATATAATAAACGTTTTGATGCTCTTAAGGTAGAACCGGCCAGCCGAACTTCCTGGAAATCAACGCACTCCGACGTCATGGAACAATCACTCGCAATGGAGCATCGCAGCTGAGCAGCAGAAGTCTCCGAGAAAAAAAAGGGAGCTCGAAGCTGCTTACCTCGCCCAAAAACTAGCCCCGGACATGCATCTCGAGGATCCGAACGAGGACAATGTTGAAAGGAGTGGAGGATATTCTGGAAGTGGCATGAATGGCTATAATGACGATGCTTTTCATAAGGAGTGCGATTATGGGAGCTGCTCGGAAAAGCCTAGGAGTAGGTTTGCATGGCAACCAGCAGAGTTGGTGGCAAAGTCTAATAGCTCTCCAGTTATGGCCACTGGTGCTCCAGGGAAACCCCCGGGCCGCATTACGGGACGCGCAAGATCAGAAGATAGTCACGTGATAGCAAGACAATTCCATGGGAAAACAAGTCACGATAACCTTGCGCGCGATATGTGGATCTCCATTCCAACTTTCTCGGGTGAAAGGCGCGCCTACCCAGGATGGGGAGCAGCCCTTATGACGTGTGTTGACCAAGTGCCGGCATTATCAGAATACAAGCTGCTTCAACTACGACACTACTTGAAAGGTGAGTTGCTTATAACACTGTGGAAAGCCAGGATTTTCCGGGGCTGTGTACGAAGCAGAAAAAGCGCGTCTCGAAAGAAAGTCCGGAGGATTACGACGGCAAATTACAATCAATTTTGAGGATCTCGAGCACTGCCGACGTATCCCCCCAGGGACCGCAAAAGATTTAGAAAAGCTTGAAGACCTTCTGAACGTGCTCGTGATCAACTTAGAAGAAACAGGACAAGTGGAAGAGCTAGGCCATGGTTCCTTGTGTCTAAAAGTATAGGAAAAGCTCACTGAATCCATGCTGACCAACTGTCAAAGAGGGCTACGTGAAATCAGCAAACCTGACAGCCTGAAGGCACCTCATGTGTCGGTAAATCGCGAAGCAGAATATCATACTATGGCTGCCTAAACGATAAAGGGAATGGGGACACGTTTCAAAGATAGCCAGCAGACCATGTTTGGAGAGGACGCGCCGAAGTACAAGAAAATGGGCAAAATCATACGCGTCATTTGTGGACAA
>QQSS02174912.1:0-15198 GCA_003687565.2 Craspedacusta sowerbii | reverse complement strand
CAGATGTATCACTGCGATAGAAATTCTTATCCAAGATGTCATATACTTCCTCTCTTTTCCTAAAATTCTAGTTTCCAAGTCCGCTCTTCCCGGTCACCTAACTTTATGCGTAAACAAGGCTGAGATGGCATGGGTAGAAAATGCGGCATCCGGTTTAACGCCGCTTTAATGGAGGTATTATCCAGGTTTTCTTATATTTTTGGCTTTAAAACAAGCGCTTGCCTACAAACAGGTTATGGTAAGCTTTAATTTCTTCGACTATAGTTATAAGTGTGTTAATCTCCTGAAAATGTAATGATCAAACATTTAAGGATTTAAAGGGGGAAGAAATGTAATTGTTTTTGGTTCAAGAAATGGCACCACAAACTTTTTGTACGGAGGACGTGAAGGAAGTTTTTCATCATCAAATTTTTTATCATATAATTTACGTCCTGGTGTACATCAAGAACAAACAGCTCTAAGCCTAGAGAGACTCCAACTTTGAAATCTACATAATTGGGTCCTATTTAGTAGATAGGATTTTAAGCCCTTTTAACATCATTTCATGGTTTACTAAGCCTGTTGGTGATATAAAGACGCCGCAAGTGATCTCCCGTGTATAAGGCTGTTCTGACTATTCTGTTTGTTAGGCTCACCATACTAATGAAAGAATAATTACTATTAAGCCAAATTGTCCTTTGCAGATGCTTGACTTGTGTCTGACAAGTTGTATGGTACAAGACTTAACCGAATATGTTGCCCAGATTTGGCAGGAGAGATATTGATCTGTAAGCGAATGGGTCTGAACATGAAAAACCTTCATTGCATGTATGTGTAAAAGTCACTTTGTAGTTGAAAAGTACCCTGCTGCAAAGACAAGTTTATTAAATTACAGAAAGGATTAAGAACTCATTCTCACAAATTTGTTACGCTCTTAGGCACTCATAGTCTTGACTGGGGAGTTAGAAATTATGAAGTATTGCAGTTCCCAGTTCTGAAATAATCTGATATATAAATAACTTTAGTTGAATCACATGTGATGTTGTTTTCGACATTGCATTTTCTTGCTGCGAATATAGGCTCAGCAGCTGTTGACAAACAACAGTTCGATACATGTATGATGGCTGCATGATTGGATATAGTAACACTTTCCATCTCGAAGTCTGTGTGAAGAGTTCTTTGTATTTGTCTTCATATTAACGTTAATTCATAGAAGTGCTTGTAATTATTCATAGAAGTGCAATTCTTTTCGTACACGCTTGAATATAGGACTTTAAGCCCATTAGTTGTTTATATCTTAATTTCTTAAAATCAGCAACACCAATCGAACACACACAAACAAAGCTCTCACGCTAGTTACATTTGAATCCTTCAATTATGCTTCAGGCACAGAACACGGTCAAAAGGAATTCCTTAAGCATGGCTTTCTTTATTTTTGCAAGAAAACCATCATACCAGCGTACCAGCGTACCAACCATTTTTAACCAAAGAACTCGACAACGCGCTCTCTCCTAATGATGGCGGCAAGTTGGTCCAGGGCCGCTTTGCATAATCATCATGAAGATTGGCATAAAATTGCACAGAATTAGCGTGAGAGATTCCGATTGCGTCATTCGCCACTCGAATCGAATTCGAGTGTATAAAGTGAACCAGTTAATGGACTAGATCTCAATAGCTGAGATCGAGTCCTTCTGCTAGAATCAACCTCAATTCCTAATTAGCCTTGAGTAACCACTTTGTTGGCTAAATCTGACTGCAATCTAACCCAAGCACTCTAACGATAACACTAATCCTTACTTTAACCCTAACCCTTTTCTTATACAAGCTCGATCAATCCTCAAGCAATTCAAATTTTCTATGAAATAAAAAACAAAATCTATGCAGGGAATGTGATCCATGCCCTAACGAGGCCTTATTCGTCCTCAACTGTTGATATCATTTCTTCCAAGGCGCATGTGTGCACTAACAGTATTTTGCCACTAGCGAGCCTACCTAGCACTGCCTTCTACATTACCGCTGTGAAGCTATTTCTTAACTACTGCGCTTAATAAGTTCGGAACCATGCGAAAAGGAATTTACAGTTTCGCAGACCTTCGGTGACGACACGATGCTCCATAAGCATTTTAAACGATGAAACTTTAAAATTGGAACAGGGTCATCATGTCATAGATTGGGCATCAACAACAACAGCAACAACAACAGCATCAACAGCAGCAACAAGAACAACAACAACAACAAGATATCACAGCATCATCCAAAGACATGCAGTAGCCGCAGTCAATTACTGTCCTTCCTTTGTCGGAATGGATGACTGCCTATACTCCGAGACTATGCGGATAACCGCTAGCAGCTAAAGGCATTAGACTTTAAGTATCTCTCACCTCTCCAAATATCGCTGATGTAGGTCTGGACGTTGGCGTGGGCAACGCAGTCCTTAAACTCGTTGTCAATCAGAATGTCGAGAAGAGGCGCATGCGCACTGTCAACGGCGTTGAGCAGGTCCTCGGTGTTGTAACCAGACGCAACATGGAGAATGTCATGCGTCATTTTCTACAACAAGTTAAAATATTGCAAACGCAAATTCTTAGGTACCATGAATGTTCTTAGGTACCGTTGGATGTATGTAACTCGCTTTATAATGTAAAAACGCATATTCGCAACTTCACAAAGATATTTATATGAAATAGGTGTGGATGCACCAATTGTTCATACATCGAGCACTTAAAACCATTTTCACGATAAACAGAAGGCGCATTGCTTTTATGGTGAACGTGATTTTCAAGTGTTCGATCAATGGACATTGTATATCCACATTTGTTAATAATTCCTTATTTTAAAAAGCCCAAAACTTTTGAAACCTTTCAAAATATAAACAACGCGCTCATGTCTTGCAATATTACTCGACAATCACTTAAAATTTTCGACTCTCACAAACGAATGTAGCTTGAGGTATTAATACGAAAGATGTGTCAACACACACATCGATCATGGGCAGCCAATCGAAGCAAAGCCCCTTATACGATGCCTGTCGAAACCACAGGAGAATAAAACTCAAAGGACGATAGAAGGTAAATAAACAGTTAACCAATTGGTCAAAAGTACTTAGCGCCATTGTTGCCACAAAAGGTTTCTTTACGTCGGTTCTGGTCGTTGCCTCGCAAACATGGCTAACCCCCACGAGGTTAAATAGTGGACGGTTGGGAATTGGAGCAGTGACTTTTGGGAGTTGATGCGGTTACTGCATTCCAAGCTAAGGGTCGCGAACACCTGCACAGTGGGAATGCAAATTTTGTTACGGATTATTCTAGAAGTTTTTAGTCTTGCTATGTGAGCCAAGGGTTTCGGCTATTGTATCATCATCTATCATTCAGGGAAATACAATCTCTGAAAATACAACAGCATCGTCCGTTAAAACCGAAGGTTATCACTTAGATGCTTGCGTTGTTCTTCCGTGGGTACGCCATCTATTGTAAAAGGTGCTATTCCTGAATGTTCTGCATTGGAGCTATTAAGTTAAGACTCCAACCAACGGTCTCTGTCGAGGCCCTTGGCCGGGACGAAACGTACGACTAGCCATTTGATTACTTCCCGCGTACAGCGCAGCTGGCAATGCTCAAGTGATTTGGGGGCAGGCTGCTAAAACTGTGACGATCTCGTGCAACTGTGCACTTGAGAGCTTATGTTCTCGTGAGACAGTGCACTCGAGTTCTGCTGGGGTTTCGAGTTCTTAATTGGAATCCAAGCAGTTTCTTGGCCAGTTATGACTTCAAACAAAGATCTCTGACGAGTCTCTTGGCCGGGATGGAAGGTAAGTAAGGCTAGCCATTTGATTGGAACCATTGCTGTGTTGGCGGGTCTGATAAGAATTATAAGTAAGAGACTTCGCCACCTCGAATTAAATATTAATCTAGAAAGTAAAACGACACGCTCAGGACAAAATGCTTAAACGACACCACACCCACACGACACCTAAAAAAAGACTACTAAAACAGCTCGTCTGTAGGTACAAATAGGTACTGGGTATTGTAAGCGATAACAAGGTATAAGCAAATATGTGGCAATAGACTTGCATGGATTCCTTTATAAGCTACTTCTGATAAGTCGTGGTGAACATAGTGCAAAAACATTTAATCATCTTAATCGACATAATCTTTCTTATTTCCATTGCAATTTAAGCTAATTTGGCCTTTGAATTTTGAGGAGAGTTTTAGTGTCGTTTGCATTCTGCAGACGCGTGCCTAGCGACGCAGCTGGTGTCAAAGATATCAGCTCATCTTGACCTGAGCATCTCGTTTTACTTGCTGCATAGATATAGTAAATGTGACTATAAATATGATTAACACTATAGCGAAACGGATGGCTGAGCGAGCCGAACAACAAGCAAACCTCGCAGTATTCAGCCATTTCGGCGAATTCCTGACTTTTATCTTTCTGTCTGAGTGACTCCAGTCGGTAGGCGACAGTCAGTTTTAGAGCCGTGTATATCGGCGCAGGCGAGTTGTAAATGAAGTCCTGGGTTGTCGCATTGTCGTTCAATTTGCTGCATGTCATTAGATGGCTAAGGAACTGGAAGACAAAGGTGCGCGAGTTATCTAGCGGTCTATCGCTCTAATGTTTAACCTCATGCTGCCTTCTAGTAACTAAAAGGTCTGGCATGAAATGGGAACTCGAATGAGATTTTCTTAATTTGGGCGAGGTCAAGAGAACCAGTACCCCACAACGATACTCACATAGTTGAACTCGACCACATGTCAATATTTCAATTTCAGAATTAGCTTGGACTGTTTAAGAGTGAAATTTTATGCGTGAGATTTCGTGATTAACAGGTTCGTTTTCGATTTATTGCAAGTTTATCTCACACTAGATGATATAGTTTATAATTGCGTTGTTTGCAGACCTCCCATCAACGAAGTAGCCCGGCAAGCAATGCTTTCAATTTAGGGATGTGACGTTTAAAAACTTTACCTTCTTATCTTGAACAAGGTCCTCCACAGCAAACGCATTCTGCAGCAGGAACTGCATCACGTCTAGGTGGTGGTTCTTTGCGGCAAATGACAAAGGGGACTTTCCTTCCTACAAAGGACGTCATAGGTTTGGATCTGCGCGATTGTCCCAGCCAAACGAAACCACATCAAGCAAAAGAATGCATGTAACATCCATTGCGATTCGATTAAATGTCTCTCTAGCTAGTTTATTGTTGAAATATTAGCAAGCATCTAGATGATTACCGGTCATGTTAGGACATTATCTACCTGTTGCTATAGGCATGCTTCCAGCTGAAAAGTCTTCACCAGTGAAAGACCTAGACAACTGCATTTCCAAATCCAGCATCGCAAATGGCGACCGAAAGATTCAGCAAGGAAGAAGGAGATAAAAAGTTAAAGTTTTTATAAAGAAAAAACAAGCTTAGCCTAACGTTATCTTCTAGAGCAGACGAGGCGCCGAAGATCACAAGATATCTGACGACTTCTACGTAACCGCTATCCGACGCGTAATGCAGTGGTGTCCAACCATGCTGAACAAGAGAGAAAGGATCCATGTTAAAGGTTGAAGCCGCCTAACAGAAACCAACAGCCTCTGAATAAGTTGCCTGTGGTTGTTGCAAGAAGCCATCCGGTCGTTTGTTTTCGTTCCAGTACGTCATGCAGCAGCCTAAGCTAAATGACTAACTCAGAACTAATGAAAAGAAATTTTTTGAAATACGACATGTAAACCAAAGTTTCGATACAGTTAATGCCCTACCAAATCTTTTTCGTCTATTGCCGCTCCCTGACTCAACAAGAGAGAAATTATGTCCATGCGCCCGTTGGCTGCAGCAAAGTGCATAGCCGTTCTACCCAAGGCATCCCTCATGGTGATTTGATTCAATCCTCGACTCAGCAGCAGAGAAGCCACGTCCACGTGTCCGTTATTGATGGCCATGTGCAGTGGAATCAAGCCCTACCAACAAAACATAGCGCCAAGTGAGAGATCAGCGTAAGCTAGCAATGCGCCATGTAGCACTCAGGGCAAAGAAAATTGAAGGCAGGATATCGCCTGAAATAATCAATTACGGATTTACTATAAATACACTCAATAATAGTATGTCACCATCTATAAATGAACCGAAGAGAAAAGATCTCAAGTTAGTGCAAGCTTTCGATGACTTTTTCTCTTCACGACACACACGCGCAGACACACACACACAAACACACACACACACACACAAACACAAACAGACACACGTACACACACAAACACACACACATATATATATATATATTATATATATATGTATATATATATATATATATATATATATATATATATATATCGTTGAAGTCGTTGAGCTAATATTGGGATTATGTTCATGGTTCTTGTTGCTTAAGTTACATAAGCTACCACTTCTACTTCTGTTACGTAAGTTCTGCTTAGTGGTTTGCTTATCTTGAAAATGACAACTGTAGTTTGTTGAAAGCTTGCAAAATAATCTAATTAGTTTTCATGTTAGCTTAAATTCATCTCAATTTTGAAAACAAAATATTGCATTTAAGGTCCAGCGATAGCGTCCACCATCAGGTAACGAAAGTATGCTTATGTTTTGCTGACGTTGCTTTACATTTTGCATTGCACTTGCTGAATTTGCTTAACAGTTGCAGGCAATTCGGAAGTGACTCCTTCGAATGATTTAACATATGAACCTTCAAGCAAGTGCGCTGGTCGACCACCACACCGTCTGAATTAAGTAGTTGCCTGGTAACGCTCTCGTGCCCATTCTTCGCAGCATAATGTAGGGCAGCATAGCCATGCTAAACAGAAATCGAGATGCAAAGTAAAAAAAAACTTAAATAAGCAATATTAAAAAAAATCGTGTATACATCTTGTCGCATAAAAACTGCGCAAATAGTTCTTGTAGCCGAGAACGTATCGAATATAACGTAAGCCATGAAAGTTTCCTGATCAACGTCTGCTTACCTCAAAATCCGGTCTGCTCTGGTAAGCGCTTGGTAACTAAATGTAAAATCTATGAGCTGATTTGCTACCGCAACAGACGAAATAAATGAAACTGCACACCACCCAAATGAGTAATGAATTTAATACGGATAAAAAATGCGTATCAAAACTCCTCTTAAGTGACTCATGATATAGGCTCAACTTGGCAAAGGCACTTAAAAGCATTTCGGAACAACCAAGAAGCCATGCTCTCGCGCTTACTTCACTGAGAGAATTCGCTGGAGCAAGTACCAACAGGTCGGACAAAGCTAAGGCCTGGTCATGTTCGGCAGCAACATGGATGGGCATCATCCCAGTCTATGGAAAGGCAGCAGACAAAAGAAAACGTCAAAGCGCGATTATTGATTTAAAACCTTAATCTCGGAAGCCCAGCGTCTCATCGACCAAGCTCCTAATGCTAACCAGAGTGCCACATCCGAACTCTTTCTTGCGCCACTCCTAGGCACAGCCCCCCCCCCCCTTTTCCGAGACGAAAGCTTTCAGTTAGCCAACTTCAAGGTATTGGAAGAGCAAAATCATTGCCACAGCTAAGATGCTGCATTAGGCAAAGCGATTTTCAACTTAGCACCAGTGCAGTAACGCTTATGCAAGTTCAAATTAAGCGAGCTCTTATCGGGAAGAAAGAAAAAAATAATTTATGAACATAAGATTGCAAGGTACATAAGGTTCAAGTGTCTCTTAGTAGTTTTACCAATTACTTATGCAATATATATTATATAATATATTATATTATATAATATATTATATATATATATATATATATGTATACATACATATGAGATAACATACTACATACATAATTTTCAGTTGGTCACCTTTTGGCTAGCGATGTTGAAGGGCACCTTTCCTTTGAGCAAGTCGATTATGCTTCGCTGTCCGAACTTTGCCGCTATGTGCAATGGCGTCATGCCATCTCGGTCTTCAGCCAACACGTCTACCCCATTATCAACAAAAAGTTGCATCAATTCGTAATGACCTGTCGACGCAGCCAAGTGTGCCGGATTCTGACCTGTTAACTGAAATTGTAACAAAAAAGAAACACAAAATGGAACCTTGTTTGGTCGTAGTAGACCCGCCAGGGGACTTTTATTTCTATATCTATATATTTATATATCTTTCTCTACTTTGCTCGCCGCAGGACAAGGGTCTACCTTTGCCAAATAATCCGAATTCTAACGAGAAAAGGTGACGGGGTGTGGGGGTGGAAGCCTAGTGTGCTATAACAGTAATCCGTTACTGGCAAGTGAGCCCAGCCCTAGGTAACAAGGTGCCCATGGCGTAAATTTACAGCCCTCTTTGAAAACACTCATAAAAATGAGTACTTTGAAAAAATGCATCATGTCCAACAGTTATTCCAAAACCAAGTCTGATTGATCTTCACTTTTCTATTTCCTATCTCTCTGACATGTTTTGTCTCTATCACGTCATATAGGCTACAGAATGCGCTGAAGTCCCTTGAAGTATTCACTCGTCATCTTTGTTCTCTTCCTCGGTGATCCCTGCCTGCAACCACATAGAAAACTGGCACTTGAGAGGCTCAAACAACATCCGATGACTGGCCTTATTTGCTGTCACCGACGATCGATGGCCTGCACATCCGGGGAAACTCCTGGCTCTTCACCAACAAACCAACAACGCTTATGCATGGTGCAGCGGTAAAATATGCATTCAACTGGGATTGAAACGCAGCAGAGTAAGAAAGATGTATTTGCGCATAGGATTAGTTAGCTCGCTAACCTTATTCCTGGAGATGGCAGCTAAAGGATCTGCTCTGATGAGCGCCTTCATTACATCCATACTCCCACACTGAGCTGCTATATGCGCGCAAGTGTTTCCTATCTAAACGACAGCCGCGCAACACGTCATTGAAGTCGAGCAATGATAATTCCACAGCTTAGCCACGCACAGATTGTACACAAACATTCAACGTCATCGACGGTTCCACAATGCATCGCTCTTTTTAAAGTTTCCTACTTACTGGTTGTTTGGGTTGTTCATTAGAATTAGGGGCTCAAAACTAGAAAAAGGTGTCAGATGACAAAGTTTCTCAAAAGGTAACGATGGACAAACCTGATTCGGCGTCGATCCTAGCTGCGGAAACTTCTCCAGGAAGAGCTGCACAATATCCTTGTGGTTGTTCTCTGCAGCAAGATGGATAGGACATTGGCCTTTCTAAAGTCAAGATAGTTATCCAAGAATTTATCTCTACATAGCAGAAAGGCATTTGGGCTCAAATCTGAAGCTCAATCAATATTTCCATTACGGTTTTTTCGCTTTCGATGCTGCCACGATATATCGACGATGCTAACAAAAGATCTTCATATTCCAGACTTCGCCTTTGCTCTACGTGGGGTCCCTATGACTACAAGAACGGCGAAAAAGTATTTGTCAAGATGCACTCACGATATCCGCCAAGCTTGGACTTGCTCCAAGTTGTAACAGCTTCAGGCAAGCATGGATTTGCCCCTTTTCAGAAGCGAAATGCAAGGCTGTCTGCTTGTTCTGAAGTGGGTGGATTCACCATGTGAATGTCATTCAGAATACACAAAGCAGAACCACACAAATAAAAATTTCTACATAAATAATGCACTTTTCTGTTAAAATTCTTGCTATCATCGATGACATTTGCAATGCGAAGCAAGCTGTTGTGCACGCACGAAAGGCCTCAGCTGTCCTAGTAATTACAAATATCTAGTATTATTCTTATACATCACTCTAGAATAGATGTGGCATAACTACTGCACAGCCGGGCTCATATCGCCATAGCACACGCCTTTCAAATTGGCCAGGCCTCGAAATTCCTCCGTTCCCCCAACATTAGTCGTGTGCGCCAACCCGGGGACTCTGACGGGAAAAGGCAAAGCACTGGCTACTGGTCCGCAAGCACCGAGTAAGCCGGTGAGAGCTGCACAAGAGGATGACTGGCTAACTAGTCAGTTCAGAACCAGGCTTACAGTTGTTTAACTAGCTTGAAGTAAAACGAGAGCAGGATGAAAAATCATACACCTATTAACTGTTCATCACAAAGGTCGCGTCAAAGAATACTAGAGAGAGTTCAGCAAGAGCTAAGCTCTGCGCCACAGTTGAAAGTAATGCTGGCCTTGCGCCAGCGATGGACTTCTTCAATCAAAAGGATTAGTGCAGATCGTAATAATGCTGTTCGTTTAAGCAATTTTTGTTACTTTTATGGCATGGCGTTTTAGCGGTCGTATATAAAACCGCATTTTTTAAACATTGGGAATAACTCGATCGATTACCAGATGTGCCAGGAGAGTCGCAACTTTAGAGACAATCAAACGCAGGAATGCCTTTGAAAGCATTTATTCAAGGTTGCAAGAAGTTCTGAAGCCCGAATGTTTGAAAGAAAGATTCAAAAGATATCTGATGCCTACCATTTCCTTAAAAATAAATAATTTAGAATTTCATTATAAAAAAATTACGCCGTTTTCAAAACTCGCCGTGAACACGAAGTTTTTTTCAACATAAAACCGTAAATTTTCTACCTGCGATGTGGCACTGTGAGAAGCCCCGTATCGAGCCACTAGGAGTTCAACCACCTGGTCGTAACCGTTTCCTGCTGCTAGCATGAGCGCGGTTTTCCCTTTCTGAAAGAGGAAAGAGATTCGGAATAAGGCGCGTGGCGTCATAAGAAAGTGTCGAAATGAAATACAAGCCAGACATGAACGTTCACACCAAAGCACGCGCTGATTTTGAGACGAAGCCTACATATATTTTTTGGTATTATTCTCTTTATAGACAGAGCAAGATATTTGCTGGTTTAGAAGAGATGCGAGCAACGTATAACATTCTTGATAAGAAACCTCAACAGCATGACGAACCAATGAGAGTGTGCAGAACACAGAACAAGGTAAACCTAAACAGGGATATGGTCACCCATTAAAAGGATAAGCTTAGTCGTATAGTATAATGTTAAAGTCAGCTCAGCTCCCTAACCTTAGTCTTTGCATCGATTACGGCTCTTCGACTGAGCAGCATCTCGCAGCAGTCGAGATGACCATGTGTAGCAGCAATGTGAAGAGCGGCACGACCTTGCTGAAAGTAATTAAAATAATTTTGCCGTTCGAGGAGAAGTGATTTCAATATCCGGTAAGTATTGCCTTGCTTCTACATTCTAGGTTCTCACCAATCTGCGCCTAACATTACCCTTTGATTCATTGTCTGGTCGGAAGGTACCTTCATCGAAGGATCACATTGTCAACAGAGCCTTGCACCTTTGAAGCCCATTAACTACGCAAGAAACAGGTTTACTTCCGACATGGGCACAGCTGACACGTTGGACGAAGTTCGACTACTTACCTCATCAAAGATGTCAGTTCGAGCGTGATTTTCCAAGAGTAGTCGCATCACACCGTTGCTTCCCATTTCACAGGCAATAATTAAAGGCGTTTGACCAGCCTAAAAAGATGTTTAAATATATCTACTCTTTATATCTACTAACATAAAGAAGTTTGTTGCTTCAAAAGCTTTGGCCAGATGTTATTGCTGCAAGAATTTTGAAAGGGATTTGGTTTCAACTTCGTAAATACAAGTATCGGAACCGGAATATCAATTGATACTTTTCTTGCGAAGAACCCAAAAGCTATCGCTTGGCATATCTGCAGCAAATGCAATGAACGTCTTCGACTAGCCACCAATAGTTTTACATCTTATTCACAGTTTAAGAAGTCATAAGCAATTCCGTAATTCACGACTCCACCACTACAAGCGGTTAGGGGCGACAGATTCATATATAGTTAATATTGTCAGTATCTACGGCCCTTATGTATTTAACTTATTCCAGTTTACGGTTGGATACCATAGAACTCACTCTATATCAAGTACATGAAACTCAGTCAAGGTTAGGCTTAGACTTAATATGGATTTTAAGTCTGTCCCTGACTTTCAAACTTCCAACAAGTGTGATTTTATTTCTTTACTAACCATTTAGTTTCAATTAGAGAGCAGGGTGACACTAGATTTCCAGGCAGTCTGAGGTCATTTGTGACGTAGACTGCTTCTTCCGAGGTCACGTTCGCTGTCAGCAGATCCTTCGCAAATTTCCGCTTTCGTTTCTTTGTTTTTCTCTTGCTGATGCCTTCCTTCCTATCGTCTTCAAAGCGCAGGAGTATAGAGTATGACCTTAACGATCAGCTGGCCGCGTCTGCGCCTGACGAAGGATGCGTCCTGCGAACGATGAATGGGTGGGTGTGTCTACGGCGTTAAATATCGTCGTTAGGAATGCTACGACCATGGTTGACTTTGAGGATCCGCAGCAAGCATTGCTGTTGCATTAAGTCTAGCCTCGGCTGGATGCGGCTTGACGATATCCACGTTTCAGGGCCTTAAAGGGCGCCTGCAACTACTATGGCCGCAATCTTGGTTGGCAGCAAAATAGATGTGGCTGCCAAACCATTGGGAGGCTTAGGAAAGCTGGCCTTGCTATTGCAGTGCAGCGCTGAATATGAGCATCGTCTTCGTTTGCAGTTGCTTCATCGAAACGGACGGGTTTGCCTCCTCGACTGGGGTTCGCAAGACAAGAATTGCTGTTTTTGCCTGACCTGCGTATCCTTCTCGTATGGCCTTGGGCTTCTCACTGCTGATCCGAAGACCGACCTGCATTACTTCGCGTTCTACATCCGGTGTGGCGCTTCGAAGGCTACGTGTTGTGCCTCCTAGCAGCACCATATCGCCAGCAAGTTTAAGGCGGTGAACAGTTAGAGTCAGAACCAACAAGGGATGCCGTAGTCGCGAGAGCCGTCTACATGCGTCACGAGCAAGTCAATGGCGATACTGAACAACAAAGGTTTCAAATAGGCCTCATAAACAAGAAGCTTCTACCTGACGTTTAAAATGGGCTTTATAGACATCAAGCTTTTAACTAACGTCTAAAATAGGCCTTAAACACGTGAAACCTCTTCATCTTTGTCTACGCTCGATGACTTCCCGAATTTGTTGTCGGCAGCTGCGCTCAACTCAGCTATATGCACCGAGAAAGCAGATCAAAGTCGGTGCTTCACTTTTGACACTGCTACCCATCTGCTTCAACGTCTCCCGCGTTGTTTTCGACAAGTTCGCAGGTTTGATCAGCAACCCAGCGCTTACAGAATGTTCCTTCACGACATCCAGTTCATTGTTTGCGAAATCTACCCTCACACCGAGAGAGTGGTTCCAACGCCCTACTACGTGTTTGACACGCCCAAACACTGAAAAGCAAGCGCGAAGTCCCATTTGCAATGCGATTAAATGTGAGGGACCTTTCGATGGTGCCTGGGATGCAACCTTTAGACGCAAGCGGAATGTAGCCAGAAGAAGATGGTGGTAGGAGCCGAAATTTACTCCAACGAGGGCAAGTTTGGATGATTTCCAACCCTCCGAGAAACAGATCTAGTCAATCTTATTTGCCACGGGTGCAGTCCATGTTTTTTTTTTAAAAGTACACATGCGTCTTAACAAGCTTTCTGCACATTAGTTGATCAGTCGCTACGATCGCCGGTGCGAAACGATCCTATATGTTGCTCAAATCCACTCTAAACCAGTCTGCATTTGATTCTAACTTTCCAAGTAGCACAACCCGATCTCGCAGAGGGAAAGCGTCCTGAGCCACTTGGAGCTCGTCATACTTTGCATTCTTGACTGCTCTCCTGACCACCGCCGCGCGTGCGCATACTGAAAGCGGTTACTTTAACGGATCAAGTCTGAAAGCCCCCTGACACGAAGTGATCACTGCCTGGTGCCTATCAATGGTGCAATCGCCTCTGTTGACAGAGCCAGGTCCAGACTATATAAATGAACTGCATCATGGCCAGCGTACAGCATGGTCTTCTTTACTTTGATAATATTTCCATCCCTAAAAAATGTGAGCTCGCTTAAACACAAATGTTTAACCAATGTTGTTCGAGCTTTTTAAAAGTAGACTGGCTAGTTTTCCAGACTGGTATATGGTCTTTATGATCCTTTTACCAACTCTAGTTATATTCTCGAACAGACTTGGCTTAGGCTTTTGACTGCCAAATATTTTGACTTGGGCTCGAACGCTGCCATGCGAGGAGAGTCATATCTTTTTGAGATTTTTCAAATTTAACCTTCAGATTTTGCAGTTTCAGTACAGGCATTTTACGGGATGGGATTGCTAGTACGATTGTGTAATTAGAGCTATTTAAAACGTCTAATAAGAGATCTTTTTGGCGTCTTCTAGTGTACCTTGTTTACTTGGTTAACCGCCCGTGTAGCATTCCTTGCGGACAAGTTGGACAAGACGAGCTTCATGATGTCCGCATTTCCAAGTCGGCAGCAATAATGTAGAGGTGTCTCGCCCGCCTGGATAATAAGCAAACATTTCATATGTATCTATACTCCATAAGTTAAAGCAAAGAAGGCCGTTTCTCGTAATTGTGTCCTGCAATAGAAATTAGCAGAAATTTCCAGAAATTTCCAGAAACTATTCTCGAATCGTTTGCCTCGGTGCTACCAGAGTTTTAGCAACAATTTTTGGTGAGATCAGCAAACAAAGCCCTTCAGCTGGTTCTTTATTTTCTTGCTTTATCTGCTTCGATCACGCAACATAGCTCTCTAAAGTTAGTAGATATGGAAGATATCGACAAATGCTTTTCACCAAAATACTAAATTGCATACAGCCACGATGGAAGATGTCTACGAACTTCAAGGTCAAACATTACACTTCGTGCATCTAAGTACTACACTGAAATTCTCCCTAGTGTTAGTTCTTACTTATAGGAGATGCCAGCAACTATCAAAACCAATTAACTAAAATTCATACGTCCAAGTTCTTCAAGTAATGCTACGCTATTAAAGTAATTTTCATTATCATGTTAAGAAGTTTTATAAATCAATACATTGAATTGATTCCAAGTAGGTCCTTAAGATTTTAAGTTACTTGTTGTAGAACCCAACATGTTTTATCATCTGAAAGTGAAGAAGGCAAATTTTCGTCATAGAGGCGATCCTACCTCTTTCGTGATGGGGCTTAGCACATGTCCATTGTCTATCAGTAGCTTCACCAAGTCCATGTAGACCTTACGGTTTTCCACTCTGGGCTTAATAAGAGCGCATAGGTGGAGAGCTGTTTCACCTTGCTGGGATATAGTTAAGGAAAGAGAAATTTGTCACGCTTACACACACGCACACACAAACATACATGCATACATACATACATACATACATACATACATACATACATACATACATACATACATACATACATACATA
>QQSS02174901.1:0-15201 GCA_003687565.2 Craspedacusta sowerbii | reverse complement strand
CACGTAAGACGTTAAACTAAATGAAGCACAGGCGAGCTGACCGGTGAGGAACAATTGCGTACACTGCCCACTAGCTCAGCCGTACTCGGTAAACGAGTTGGCAGCCATCATGTATGTGTATATGCATGCATGTATGTATGCATGTATGTATCTTTTTACGTATCATAAAGAATAGCAATCAAGCAATCATTGCTTTTCAGAATATTCACAATGTTGCTGGATGAGGATTGGCCTGGGATGAGCATCACGAACTCGCAAGGTTTCATACATAATTTTGAAAAGAGCAAGAAGGGCTGTTCAATTTCCTCACAGTGCCTGCCGCTGCGCACTGCGGCTAAGCCATTGGGATGAAAGTCTCAATCAAATCCTTTGTTCAGCAACAACGCTTTCCTTGCTCGCAATAAAACCTTTTAAAAATCTTGGAACTCTACGAAGGTCTGCGCTTACGAAACCCACGCGGAAATGACAGCTAGGTGGTGCAGCTTTATAACTTCCCAGAGACTTCAATGCGCCGATTTGATGCTCTGCAGTAACATTATCTGGCGTGAAGCAAGATATTTTTTCGGCAGTAAAAGCGTGATATAAGAACAAAAACATCTGCGTAATCTGCTTAAAACTTCCCTTCACTTAAAAAGAGGCCGCGATATCCGCAGGGAACAAGAAGGCAATAGACTTCATCAGGTCTCTTTAGCTTCAAAATCACCGGAGCGATCCAACAAACGGCACACGTTCAGATGGACGGGATTCAAACGACGTCCACCAACAGGGGCAAATAACAAATCTTGAAACTCACGCAGATGATCGCGAACAGAAGCCAGACAGATCGGTGAAGAAACAGGATACATGCACAGGTTAAATGCATAGAGCTGGTAAGGTCTAACATTTCCCATAACAAATTAAAAGATATTTAAAAGATTGACAGCGTATTGATTTTTTTAGCGCAGAGTCCCAGCATTACCGAAGCAGGCAAACAACGATCCGTAAGTTGGGCAGTTGACAGTTTGACGTTCAAACGCGCTGGCAGAAACAATCAAATGATGGCATGGCAGAAGAAGCTAAATTTTATGCCGGGGAACATTTTCGCATAACAGCATATTCCCAATACGTCATACCCTTCAAACTCAATTTCAGCTAAGCGCAGAGGTGCACAAAAAGGCATACTCTCTTTTAAGTCTATTGGCTTACTAAAAGACACCCTTCTTTAGCTTTAAGCTCGTACATAAGGCTTACATTACTTCTGAAGGCTTACGTCAGACTCCTACGGCCGAGTAACAATCGATTCACGTAGATCAAGTTCTCAAAAACTACCCTCATCTCATCATTGTCTCCAAATCTTTTCAAAATAGGTTTCCTTTGAAAATATGGCAAACAAATTTAAATTTTGGACAGAATTTTGCATAAGAGGCTCAGAACATGACCATCTTCGCCGTGGTCTGTTATTTTTCGAATTTAAGAATTTGGAAGAGTCGAACTAAGTCATACATGTATAAGTAATAGAAAACTTAATTTTCTTTGCTCTTACATTAGAAAGCGAGGGAATGGGTTATTACTTGCAACAAAAATCTGTGGGCCCTGACTTACATAACCGAATGACTTAAGCTATTTTCAAGCAAGATGGCCAGCAAACTTGTTTAAAGACTTTTTAATTAGTAATGATCGAGACTGTGAGATAACGTTGTTGTGCAATTTCAACAAACGAGAAGGCATACTGCTTGAACAAGAAAATTTTGATGTTTCGAGCGCATGTACTTCTGTAGGTAAAGTTTCAGAAAGTAACATACTGGTACTGGTAATCACCCTCCCCCCCCCCTCCCCCCAAAAAAAAAGGAAAGAAAAAAGCATAACGTAAAGCCTCCTGTAGCATTTGGTGTCTTGCCATTGAGCGATTTTCCTATCGATGAAAAAGGATCCTTAAAAGCATTGGCTATTTTAATAGTTAATGGAAATATCGGATCCGTTCTGTCAGTATGCTTGGAGCGGAGCAAGAGTTTCTCTGCAATCAGGAGCTTTTGTTGTATATGTAATTCACTTTCTGTCACTCCATGTATCAGAGCCATTACGTTAACAGTGCGCTTAAGCAAGGCAACAAAATCAGTAATTTTAGCCTTCCTGTCTCTAGACATGAAGCGCTTCCAATCAAAACTTGCGATGTCTTGATGGAAATCGTCTTTACAAACATTTTCGTAGCATCGGCCGCACTTAAGAGTCAAGGTCTTCAGTATATATATAACGAACAATACTTCACAAGCCGAAACACGGCCTCAAGGGTTGATAAAGTTAAAAATAAGGCTTTAAATTAGTTGTACAAGGCACTACACGAATGTCTCATTAAGGACAGTGATAACAGATACGATATTGCCATTCGTTGTCACAGTCCTATTAATGGTGCTTTCATAAGAAATGGCCGCAAAATAGCTTTTAAATTACTTTCAGATCAAGGCTGGAAAACGACATGAACCCTGTAGTGAACGGCACGTGCAACCACAGGGTATGCTGCATCGACATGGGCATGATGGACATAGATATGATCGGCACGAATCAAACCCTGCGGATAGCCCTTCAGATTCTGGCTACCATCGTTGGCGTTACATTGAACGTGCTACTGGCTTGGGCCATTAAAAAAACTAAGCGGATGCAAAGGAGCGCACTCATGCTGCTATGCATGTTCAGCTTCGTCAACAACGCCTTCCTTGCAGCGGCCGCCATGGTGAACTACGCGGTAGAGTCTCACGCCACAGCTGTGGATTGCCACGTGTACGTCACCAACAATCTCCTTGTCAAGGTGTCGCAGAGCATGCGTCAGAGCTTTCTCCTGGCCATGTCGTATTGCCGCTAAATCTATGCCAAGCACACGCTTAGCGCTTGCAACAAGATCTCTAAAAAAACTGCTCCTGTGGGCGTGTCTAGTTCTCCTCGTGACAACCATACTCAACAGCTCACCGACCGTCCTGGCACGCGTGCACACGCAAGTTCGGCTGCAGGCACAGGCGGAGGCAAAATTCGCGCTCTCTCTGCTCTTGCTCAGCGTGGCAATCCTTGGCATTTAATGCGCTGCTATCTTGTCGATGAAACAGAGCGAGCCTTTGCAAAGTGCGAAATCACAGCTCTCTGGGTAGACAGAAAATGATCAAGGTTGCCGTCTGCACAGGAGCACGTCTAGTCACGTTGCAAGTCCCGTTCGAAATAGCTGAGCTCACCCGGGCGCACAAAACCAGTGACCGCATAGCGCCTCGGGAGACCAAATTCCTGTTACTTGGAAAGCTGTTGTACCAGCTAACTGCTCTTGCGAGTGGGATTCTAGTGTTATATAACAACAAGGAAATAAAGTAGTGCATAAGGCATCTGTTCAAGCCAGTTAAAACAAAGGTAGCGCCACAAACTACAAAAAGCCGAATAAAAGCTCGGAAAAATACAACTACAACCCAACAAAATGAATCGATTCGGGAAAACGATACCCCAGGGCAAAACATCGCACAAATAACTTCGGGGGATAGAGCAATTCTGACAGAAAGTAAGTGATCTATATGCTATAACTTATGTAGACGATCAAGCGATGTTCAATGCATACATTTTCTAAAACTTTACGCTGTTTTCGATGGCTGCAAACTGTTGATAAAAGCACATACTCTCAATCCAGCGCCTTATGAATAAGACGACGCTATTGAAACATAAACACATGCACAGACACGTACATATATATACGTGCTTACATAAGCCGCATGCGTACATACACGATGTCTGCCGACTCATCAACCGAATACGACGATCCAGCTATGACTATCTAGCGATACAAGGATGGCTTTAAAAAGTATATATAGTTCGGAAGTCTGCTATCGCAAGGTCATTACCATCTACACTTCTCAACAGCGGAATGCACGCTGTAAGACAACTCGCCACCGGTTATTTTTCTCGAGGCAGCTTGCTGGAAATCGCGTCTCTGATAAAACTACAAGATCGACGCTATAAGAACGAAGTTCCGTTCCGATGATAATAGCTCGACGAGCGGCTGGTTGCATGCCTCTGCAGTGTACCTGCGAAATCACATTCCAACACTCCATACAAAAATGCTGCAGTTGGCTCTTCTACGTACATTGTGATGAAAAAGTTCGAGTGATCCAAACGCTCTAGGCTGACAAGATTTTAAGAGGCAAGATATTTTTGTGTTGACTTTTCAAGAGCTTTCCAAATTAACTGGCGGGCAGTACTATCTCTGCGCAGGGCTGCCAAGACATCCCTGCTGCAACCAGAACCCACCCACCCATTACATAAGGATGCATGGTTACAGTAATTCCTGGCAGATGACGAGGCAATTTATACAGTATTTTCTTTGCCAAACCGCTTGACC
Source organism: Craspedacusta sowerbii (assembly GCA_003687565.2). Lineage (NCBI taxonomy): Eukaryota > Metazoa > Cnidaria > Hydrozoa > Limnomedusae > Olindiidae > Craspedacusta > Craspedacusta sowerbii. The sequence continues at coordinate 10,856 of QQSS02174901.1, read as the reverse complement.
CACATTTGTCATAAACTATGACCGAAGCTGTTGAACGAGGTTGTCCTCAACGCTTTTAATTTTTATTAAAATTTGATAAGGCATACTTCTCTCAGGAAGTATTAAGTGGGCTCTTCAATTCTGATTAGCTTTGCTAAGAAGAGCCTTCTTTACCATTATGTGACGTATTTTCATAACTTCCTCGCAAATTTTTAATACGCATTTTTGGGAAAAGAGATTGTTGTTGCTGTTGTTGTTGTTGCTGTTGTTGCTGTTGTGAGTTCTAAGTTGGTGAGATAACGGCTTTATGTAAAGATCACGAACACTGGTGCACAGGTTGGTATAAACATGCCTCAGGGTCATCAAGACACTACTACCAAAGCATCACCAAAGAACTTAAAAACTACACCAATAGCAAACAGAACGCAATCTTATGCTCCCAATGCCCGTGTAGAACTTAAGTCTGAGCACAGAGCTGCAATGACGCTCCGAACAAAGTTAAACACATAAACCAATAAACAAATACACACCTCAGCAAGTAAAAAGAAACTAATGCGAGCTGTTGCGACGACAAAATGACTGAACACCTGACCTTGAAAACTGGATCCTTGGCTACTACAAGTACAGGAGGACAGGAAGCAAGCGGGTATTTAGACTCGAAATAAGGTGGATAGGTTTCCCTGTACCACATCTAGCTTGAACAAACTATTTTTCAAAAGCGGAAGTCATCCTACCTTCTCAGAATCCTTCGCTTCGCGATCAACTCTAGATCCCTGCACAAAAGGCGAGAGAAGTATATAAAGCATCGGACAGCAAGATCGCTAGAGACACAGAGCACAAAACCCCGTGTGAATAGCATGCAACCACTAATCACCAGGAATAACATTCCACTCTTAATAAAAAAGATAATGGAGGACAAAAACGATGAAGACACGACCAAACAAAAGAAGAAGTTCTTTGCAAGTGGGGTAGACTATGCTGTGTTCTGCTTTACGAGCAACAAAAAGATGCCACTACGTAGCGGAGATTACACATGGAGAGAGACTACACATAGAAACTACACATGGAGGGCGGTGTGGCTGTTCGCAGAAGGCATACAGAAATTACATGCACTCACTACCTAGAAAAGTCCCCAGATCGCGAAGACGTAAAACCACATGCAATATTGCCGCTCCGAGACACTGACTACCTAGATGAGCCCCAGATCCTCTAACAACAGTCAAACGAACCTCGCCTTCAATAGCCAGAAATGAGCTAACATGAAAATCCATTTAACAATAACGTGATGATGCTTCTAATGTACAAAAACGCGATCGCACACAATAATTATTTCTAAGACTCGTACTAGAAACAACGACCATGCTACAATTATGCTCGGTAATCCGATCATGTAATATACATTAATCGAATACACGTAATAGTGTTTAGAAGAAAAGTAACTCGCTTTAATTTTGAAGACATGCCTCGACAAATCCTCGCCATTATCAACTACATAAGCGAACTTAAGCCGGATATTTACAAGGACTAGGTGTAAACAAACCAATCTTTCCGTAAACAATTGAACAATTATATAAACAAATACTTGCACATTCGTTTGGCAAAATAACTTAAATCATGTTCCTACCTTCAAGTCATATTTTTTGTGAATCTTTTTCTTGTCCGGAAATATGCTGCGACACACGATATAGTACTCTTCTTTATCGACGGTTGTTCGAAACATAGATATATATTGGGGAAGCAAGGTATCGTTGTGCATCTCCACAATATGCTGCCAAAAGAACCGATATTAGAGCTTACAGTAGCATATCACAATGCCCATCAGCTCCAAGTCTGCAGAAGTAACTATAAAACTAGATCATCAAAATTCCATTTTTGATAGACTATTGGTCAATTTATATAATATAGAATACATATATATATATATATATATATATATATATATATATATATATATATGCATTTTATCGTCAAATAAATGCTCTGCCGAATTCGCGAAAGCCACTCAAATCATTACCTGATGGTATTTTGGCATAATGTTATGCATCATTTCCACCTCCTCTCGCTCAATGCTTTTAATATAAAATCGGCGATCGTGGGTAAGCAGAATCTTGGAGCCGGTACTTCCAGATACATCTTGAACTCTGGGCTGAACCATGAAGGCGCGCTGCAGCAAAAACGTCATACAGATTTAAATATTTAATTCCACAGCGAAATCTAGACCAGGCTTCGTAAAACCACGGCATGTAAACTAGACTACGTAAAACTAACGAAGAAGGCAAGACTGAGTGTAGACTAGGCTACGTACAACAACGGACTAAGACGCCTACAACTACAGACTTGTCTAGAGCAGACTACGTACAGCAACGGAGTAGGACGAGTACAACTATAGAACTTGTCTAGAGCAGACTAAGTACAACAACGGAGTAGGACGAGTACAACTAGAGACGCAGCCTGTGCAAGGCTATGCGCAGCCACACAAACCAAAACTCTGTGTGCCGCATCAAATATAAGCTACGAGACGGGACCACGGCTAAGACGACATGAGATAAACCGAACGGGCATTGATAGAAAATATGTCGAAGAAATATAGCAGTTATCATGCAGAGCACGACCTAGGCAGAAACAGATAACAATGCAAAGCCCAAATATAAAACAATTCTCCACGTAACACAGACCCCTCGTAACACCCAGCGAATTTCGAACTAAGACACTCTGAAAGAAAGACCACTTACTGCATACAGGTCTTCATCAATACCAAAGCGTTCTCGCAGATTACGAAAAACCAAGGGCATGTATTCCTTGAATTTGAAATGCCCAGGCATGTTTTCTCTGCACAAAATAGAATTATAGAATTACACCATGCAATTCTTGAACTAACATTAGCATACAAACACACAATATGCATAAGGTATATTTCCAAGAAATGTGGCATCCCAGCAGGAGCGATTACTGTCAGAGTTCAGCACAGGTCAGTTTCTATATCAGGGCAATACGTAGTGCCAGTCAAGGTGTTGGAGACATGGCGTGCAACATAGTTGGTCCTTTAAGAATACCAAAAGTGAGCATTAAGTTTCAGGATTCTTATAGAAACTGCTGTACAAGGACAGCACCTGTTGGCCATTCAAAAATACAGTGCAATTTGTATAGCAGGCCACCACCTTCGCTGGATTCCGATTTGATCAACATTGGGCTTTGGCGTCATCATGAAGTCAGCGTATAAACGATAGACCGGGTCCGCATTGCGACGTTCAGATTCATTTCGCAAGCTGCGTCAAACGCTGTGGATAGGGCGCACACAACTGCACAGTTCAACGAATTCCGAAAATTCGAGGTGTGTCGAACCTGTGCAAACGTTGAAGGCTTCTGATTAATCATTGTAGACTCTGAGGTGGCTCCTCGTTCGTTTGAAAGAGTCCTGATGACGTAGACAGGTCTTCAGGTAGCGCAACCTCAAGCAACCTTACGACTGTCGCACTGTCCACGTCGTCAAAGGCAGCTGAGAAATCCTGGTTCTGGTGGAGCGTGACGATTTCATCAAAGCAGCTACGGCCAGAGCGGAACTAAGCTCATCCTACCGGGCAGTAACCTCTACAAAGGGGTTCAAACGTTCTATGATTACAAACTCATTAGCTGCGAGGCGAAATCTAACAGTAAACTATTAAACGCGAAGGTTTCTCAGCCTTCAGTATTCGTTTAGCTTCCTAAATTTACAGGAGAAGCAGCCGTTTGTCATATTATTACGGCTCTTTCTGATTCCTCTGTTTCGACTACTAGCTATCTCATATAGAACGATATTTCACTCAACAGACTTGCTGTGGAATTGCAGAACCTGCAACGTAAGCTAATGACATGTCTTATAACTACAAGCGATTTAACAGAAATTCTGGGACTGATAATTACTGGAAGTGTAGTGCAAAAGCATTTCACCATTTTCCTTTCTAACAAAAGCACTAGAGACCTGAGAGCTTTGGTGGACCAGTCTCGATGTAGAGTCCCTCAAGGATGTTGCCATCAGCGGTAACTACAATAAGTCACTAGCGTATCCAGCAGGTACGGCTGTCCTCTGAAACTCGTGCTTTTTAATCCGGCTAAGGAAAGTTGGACTAAGAAGCGATGAGGGGAGGGAAGTATTTAGCAATAAAGGCCTGGCAGGTACGATCGGATGCAGGTCAGGTCGTTGGAGGTGGCGCTCCATGTTAGCACAGCCGAGTGTCAAGTATTGGGTGAAGATTCAAGGATAACTCATGCGATACCAAAGCGGCGCTGAGCGACCCGGACAAGTCAAGCCAGTAAAGCCCAAATTTTCAAATTGTTTAATCAAATCCGCAAATGTCGTCAAATGCTTGAAAGCGTCGCCCGTCCAGAACCCACGCATTGGTCATCAGATAGGCAGGTGGTGTCTATGCTATAACTGGAAGAGTGAATACGATCCATTGTGACACTGCGCTTGAAGATTTTACCATACTCAAACAGTTAGCTGGAACTGGTAGTTCAGATTCAGTCGCAGTTGCCAAAACTAGAATTTCTGCTCCTGACATGACAAGGATAAATGACAGAGTTGGACAAGTCTCAGCTACACTCATGCCAGCAGGAGTCGGTTTAAAGTGATTACCATGCCAGTTTAATGCTGGTAGCAAATGATTGCAATCCTCCACTTTAGTCACTGGGAATAAGGACAGGCCATGGTTAAGCTTTCCACGGAGATAAGTAGCTCATGTCTTGGAATATTGAAATGGGAGGCAAATTCAAAAAAACATTTGTAAGGCAAACATAATTATAGAAGCATTAAAGGAAAATTAAAAACCCATCTTGGACATACAGTTCTTAAAATGTAAACAGGATTACGTAATTTCCAGACAGGACAGAAACTTAGGAGCAAAAGATACAAAAAAGGAGATTAATAAGTAGTTTCACTCACTACTATACAATTAACAAGTTACGGTTTCAATGTTGAGTCTTGACTGCTGATGCATTGCGTAAGAGTACTACATATTCTTAGAGATAGAGAACAATCATGGGCTTCATAGAACTTTGCAGATCATTTCATTAGACTTACCAGCATTACAACAAAGAGACCAAACCATCAAATATTGGCTTTATGATATCTGCAGGTTAAAAGCTCACACTACTTTAACATTCTAATAACGCAGCTGATGAAAGTCAACAAACCTGTTGTACAAATGATTATCTATCTTGATCTTGCTATACGCTTTAAAGTCATCCTTCATGAGCATGACAGGTTGCGGAATATGGGACATTTGCGACATCTGCACAGAAAAGTTATGACACATGCAACTGACAAACTTATTTAAGACAACCCACATTCAACAAAACCAGCTGATTCCCAAATGTTGATAATATAAGTTGCTGCAGCAAGTATGAACCTCTTTAGAGCGTAAAACTAACCAATGTGCGCAAATCCCGCTTAAAGGCTTGAGAAATTTAAAGCCACAAGTGAACGTAATACACTAACTTGCCAATTACGAATTTAACAAGGCTCCAAAGCAACTGCAACTAACTCTGACTGATTTAGCACATCGTTTTCTAATAAAAATCCTGAATGAAGCATGTCATAGGGAGCATAACTAACAATACTCTCTGGTACTTAAGCCTAACTGCTTTCTAGAAAGGTATGGCACAATTAGCATTGTGAAATGGCCACAACACGATCAGGCCACTGGTACAACTAGCACTATGATTAGCCAGTATCAGTTAGACCAAAATAATTTCTCATAAAGCTAAATATACTACTAGACCTAAAGCTCGACCATTCTCCATAGTATGGGATGATAAAGAAACCTTCAGGCGCCCAACTAGGGCGCTTTTTTTAAATCAAATTTCTGCTGGGACACACCCAATTTAAGGACACAAATATGGGCAACAAAGAATCGTGAAATACAATTTCATACAAAGAAATATAGGAACAGATGATCCTGCTTAGATTTGTTAAGCCATTCGGGCAGCCAGAATTTCGGCAGGCGGCAGTGTATGTATTCAGGCAAAACTTTGGACAGAGAAATATCAAGCTGACAACGTAACACAAACGATTATCCTTAAAAAGTTAGTAGGAAAAAATCTACGCAGCTCAAGGCTAAGATATTTGCTTTTCCACGCAATAATAAACAAACTCCTTACAGAATGACTGACGCCCCACATTATCACAGACAACCGGGGATCATTGGCCCTGAACACCTTTACTTTCTGATGAAAAGCCTTCACTTTTTTCCTTTTCGACTTGGTCTTTGTGATCCTTCCTTGAATACGATCCATGAGGTAGGCTATAGTCTGACAAAACCACGAAGAGCTACAATAAGACCCTGAAGAAAGAAATCAAGTTAAGTCTTCGTGTGCTTCCGCTTGAAAGGGATGCACATCCATTTACACCACAGGCAATGCCATAAACGGCCCGAATAAACATCGGCACTTTCCTTCGTTTAACACTACCGTAAGCCATGACGATGCGCGTGAGCAATCGTGGTCTTAATTAATATCGTATATCTTTGCTTTACTTATACTTGATAGTTTATAGTCTGCAAGTATACTTTAGTACTTAACTAAGTTACTATCTAAATATACTTTATAGTTTACGATAAACTTAAAATTTTCCTAACTTGGGTTTCAAATTTGTCCTTATTATCAAAAATTTAAGTCGTATTGTAATTATGTATTGTAGACTGATAGGTTATTTTTACCTCATACCTACCACAAGAAAGCCTTCCGCCTTCCTGAAAGCTTTAGATCCGATCTTACCTATAAATTTATATTTGATGAAAATTACTCATTATTAAATAAATCGAATTCGAATCAATTATAAAGTCCATTAAGAAAATACGTAGAACCAGCTTAACTTGGACATAATAAATTGCCCTAGAACCAAGTAGGCAATTTCCATCCTAAGCCGAAGGCATCGAAGTCTCATTCTTAAAGCAAATGCTTGGTAACCCAGGCTTGGAATCCCGTACCAGAAATGATTCGAATTCCATTCATTTAATGAAGAGTAATTTTCGTCGCAAGCAAATTTATAGTTAACATCGGATCTGAAGGGTTCAGGAAGGCTGTCCTCAGTACTAATGATTTTACTATGGCCAGTAATAGTAATTATGAAGTTTAAATTGACGCAGAATGTTATGGTTTTTTTTTTCTATTTTTGTTAAATTTTTGTGCTCTACAATGTAAGTTGCAATTTATTCATTAGCCTGATAGGATGGGTGCATTGTTATAATCTATCTTTCATGCATGGCATGATATGTTCAGTCTTTGAGTAACTTAGGCACACAATGAAACATTTAATAATAACTAAAAGTAGTGCCATTCACAATTAACTATTTGATTTTTGTATGTCTTATTATTTCTACTAAGATGTAAGATGTCGATGCAGTCCCAAAAAGAATTAGGCAACTATAAAAAATTTTATTGGAAAGTCAGCGAGCCATAAAGGCAAGCAACGCTATATGATATAACATACATGATGTTTTAACAACCTCATTTTTATTTTAAGGTAGCTGGATGTGCCACTTGTTAAATGTAATCCTTTTATGTGTGCCCTTCCTTTGAAAGCTCTTTTGTTAAATTGAAACTAGAGCTAACTTAAATGTGCTTATGTCTGTTTCTGCTCAGCCAAGCACGATTTGTCTGATGCTCCAATGCATATCTGCATCTCAATTGAAAAGCGTTGGTCACATTGCATGTCACCTTACTTTATACGGTCTCTGATGTGTTGGGGTTTTTACTTGTGGACTTATGTGATGTAGAGCTATGCAGAATCCTCTTGTATTGTTCTTGAGAGTGAAATAACACCAATAAAAGGAAAAATCTTCTTGCAGCATTATGGCTTTTCTTAGACACAAATAGTTTTCTTAATCTATGCTTAACTAAGCTTGCCTTTCCTGTGTTGATTTTCAATTTACCTTGATTCTGCTCTCCGTATTGGGATCTTCATGTTAATATTTTTTTATGTTTGTAGATTGTGTGTACTGTTTGTTACATGGCATGGTACACGTAACTGTGTTATATTGTGGAGGTATTATGAGGGATGTGGTAATATTATAAATGCATAAAAATATCTGCATTTGTGTACTGCATTCTTATTTGTATGAGTAGGCTTGCTTATGCAACATAAGAGATTTCAAAAGTCCCTCTGTTGATGGTGCTGGTAGTGTAAAAGTAAAGCCTTCAAGATGGTAAGTTTCATTAGTCTTGAAGTGTATTTTGTGTTATCATTATTTAGTCTCTATATATGTTCTAGTTTCTATCTGGTTGACTTAAGATGCATTCGTTACTTTCCTTAGAGTATTATGAGCTATAATGGTTCTGCCTTGGTGGCCATGAAAGGTAAAGGCTGTGTGGCAATCGCTTCAGATACTCGATATGGTGTGCAGTTTCAAACCATTTCTACAGACTTTCAAAAGATTTTCAAGATGAGTGATCACCTGTATTTAGGTTTGTCTGGACTGGCTACAGACATAGAAACTGTGTAAGTGATATCTCTTGGCTATCATTATCTCTTGGGCTATCGTTATATTTTACATTTTGTATTTGTGTAGTGAGAATATGAAAGATTCACGCATTTTCCTTCAAATTTGTTTGCAGATCCAACCTGGCACGGTTTCGTCTGAACTTGTATGAGCTTCGAGAAGGACGAAAAATGTCGCCACATGCGTTTATGAACTTGGTTTCAAACATTCTATATAGCAGAAGGTACTTAACAACACGATCTTTTTTTTTTTTTTACCCCTTTTGTATATGAGCGCAGCGTTTGATATCTAAAACCCGAAGCGTATGCCATCAGTCTTCCAACGTAGAACAAGGTTTCACACCGAGTATGTTCTAGTTTAGGCACGCTGGCTCTTCTATGTATTTCCATAGTAAGCATGCTTTCTGACACTGAAATATTTCTTATCTTCTGATCTTGTCTAGATTCGGACCCTATTTCGTTGAGCCGATAATAGCCGGTCTAGATCCGAAAACCGGTGAACCTTACGTGGCTTCCTGCGACCTAATAGGTTGCCCTATGGTACCAGAGGACTTTGTGGTTGGTGGTACCTGTGGTGATCAACTTTACGGTATGTCATGTTTCCTCGTTTAGCGGAATGATTTGAGAACTGCTCTGCAGCTTTCCGTTCGACATAGTTAGAAGTTTGTGTAGAGTATTTACTGCTGAAGTGCCCCTCTTCTTTTTCTTAACGTAACGCGTCTGAAAATTCAAAGCGAAGAAAAATTTGTTTGGGTTTGTCTTAAAATTTTGCTTGTTCTTAAATTCCGGAAAAACTAAGAAGACTCTGATGATTTAATTTGGAAATTGCTGCGAGCGCATGATATGCATAGATCAGTAACTGTGCGTTTTAATCAATATGCGAAAAGCAGGTTGTTTTTAAAATTCGTGAACTGGAAATCATGGCAGTTTATGTAAGCTGGTTTTGATGTGTGTAGCTGCTTGGTTTGCATGCAGTCCCGCATTGGTGAACGCCACTTGGCTCGACTTTAGGCATGTGCGAAGCTCTTTATGAACCTGATCTCGAGCCCGATGATCTCTTTGAAAGCACTGCCCAAGCTTTGCTAAATGCACAAGACCGAGATGCAATCAGTGGCTGGGGTGGTATTGTTCATATCATGTAAGTTCACTTAAGTTTAAGGCTTTTGCGTGGGTATTAGTCATAATGTTTGGAACTAATTTTCTAATTAATTTTTTATCTAATTGTACTGCAATTGTCTTGTAGTCATTATCAAAAATGTTCAATTCGTTTCATTTACTGCTTCTTCGCAAGTTGCAACAAATTTAGATCGTGTTAACATGGCTTACGTAGAAATAGTCATTGTTAGTCCGGATTAAGGCTTTCTAGCTGCTCAGTTTATTTAACTTTTGCACTATCATTGCGTACTATTGAGCGAAAAGCAAAGTTTCATTTGCCTGTAAACTTTCTCATAAGTGGAATCGTCTGTGCCTGACACCGTTTATAAATTCTGGTTTCGTGCTTTAGTGAAAAAGATAAAGTTACTACGAAGACCTTGAGAGCGAGGATGGACTAGAGCTGGGTCTTCGGTATTAGATGCCTCTTCTTGAAATCATTGATTGCTTGCAGCCTGCATGGTAACTACTCTGCATGGTAGGACAGGGCCGTCGAAATTTGTTCGCGTCGCGCAAGCGACCGTGGGGAAGTCACAGATTTGTTTTTGCTGCTTCTTGTTGTAGAAGAGACAACATTGTTAGCAATCCTTAAGAGTATTGCGTTTTAACCGCTCGTCAATGATAAATCTGAACGGCGAGACTTCCTGCATCATCATGAACCGGTTTATAAGGCGGTATTAATTTCCGCGATTTAGAAAGCGAGAATCTTGATAGGCGACGAATAATGCGTGTGACGTTTTGACCAAACCAAATAGTAGCGTCGCTGTGGCTAGCGTAAAGAAGCGAACACAAATCTGGAGAGATTTCACTGAACCGGCTCTGGTTTTCGTATTGGCCAAATCAGTCCACATGAGAATGTCGACAGTTCAATGCTGAGGCCTGGTCGTCTAGCAGGTTGCCTGGAAACATTGACGTTAACAAAAAGGAAATGTCCTCTTGCAAAATTACTTAACGAAGATGCGCAAAAGCAAGCAGTCACAAATAACATCCCATATCGACCTGATCCTCCCTTTTATTCGCCGATGGCGGATGCCGTTCATAACTGTAAACCATGGCTACCATAAGTATTGCGCGTATAGCCGCCATGTTAACGGTATCCGTATTACTGTAAATGAACGTACGCCTTCTAGTCCAGCTCTCGAATTAAGGAACTAACATGATTATATACATGCTTCCATACGTACATACATACATACATACATACATACATACATACATACATACATACATACATACATACATACATACATAC
>QQSS02174890.1:0-15204 GCA_003687565.2 Craspedacusta sowerbii | reverse complement strand
GGAGTTGTCAGAAACTAATAAAATTTTGCATGATTATTACTGTGGACATTTGGCTTATTTTGAATATACTAGCTTTTAAAAATTTAAAACTTTATTTTTTCACTCCACCCTAGTGCGCATTCGGTAGTGCATACATCATTCAAAAATTTTGCAGATATTTGATAAAAGTCACATAAGTGTGTAACTGCTGCAGTTTTCTTTTGAGCCAGACTTGTTTATTGGCGTTCAATTGGCAACAATCAAGATTTCGGGAAAAATTCCTTGGGTGAACGATTCGTTTATAATGAATGATAGAGGTGCCGACACATGAAAATGCACTTGTTACGATTTACATGGTTCTTCATAACGGCATTGCAACTATGGAGTTGATTACTTATGTAACTTCCATTCCAGGAGAAAATGTGTATTGTTGCATTGTATTGTTGTTGTTGTTGTTGTTGTTGTTGTTGTTGTTGTTGTTGTTGTTGTTGTTGTTGTTGTTGTAAAAGGCTTGCTGCAAGCGACGAAGTTAGGGATGCGCCTGCAGTTAATCCCTATAACTAGAACAGCCATCAGTTAGGGAGGGGCCGGTTGATATTTTTAGGTTCAATGGTCTATTTGAGAACTATAGGCAAGGATTAAACTGGGCCAATGACTAATTATACGCATGCAGCCGATATCGTTAAGGTATCCTCATTCCTTAACTGAATTGTCGTTCTGCCACTTAATTTTCAGTTGCCATCGTGGACGTTAATAATGGTAAAGGCGACTAATTCGTGCCTTTGAAGTAAGTCTTTCCGTTTAGCTCGCAAGGCCTATTCTGAGTACGAGCTGACGTTCTGCGAAATCATTCTCAGTTGCTCTCGTGGACGTTAATAATAATAAAGGCAAATAATTCATGCCTTGGAACAAGCCTTTCCGTTTAGCTAGTCTCATATTATAAAATTTATTTAACATATCTAAAATTTATATCTATTCGTACCGTGTCCAGTCTCGCATCTTTTAAACTCTCGTGCTGAATTTATATCTTAGAACCCTAGCATGTTTTTTACGAACTTATTTCATTGAGATTCATTTGTCAATTATTGAACGCCGATTCTCTTTAGCTAGCAACCAATGTAGAACGCTAAACTTGAGATTTATAGTACTTAACAACTTCTTCGGCGTCTTTGAGCATGTATGGGTGGGCGAAAAAGTCAGTTTGGCGTAACCCCCATGATTCAAGGCATTATGCAAGGAGCGTTAAATGCTGCACCGTTACAAAAGCCCTGCAGACCAGCGTCATCACAAGGAACATGCCAACGAGAAGCAAAGCCTGCCGACGCTAAATGCACTGTCCTGCTTTTGACTTCAGAAGTTCCGAACTCTATGTCAAATATGCCCCGCATTTGCTGGAATGCCTGTCAGCGAGGGGAGCGTTGCCGCACCGGACATTTTATTACGAAAGGATATGAAGTAATGTATACGGGTTCGTATATAAGTAGGTAGAGTAAGGTGAGAAGAGGCAGAAACAAACAGTACGGCAGCACGATCCTCTGTCGGTCATATATTACACCAGCACCAGTGTAGAATATAGAAAAAGGTAGAGACAGTCTGATAGTTTGATGTCAGCTCGAGGAATCACGCGTTCATAATAAAAGACTGCGGGGTGACACATGCGTCTTGTTCATCAAGTTCTTGTTCAAAGTCAGAACCTTTCCTTGCTTAGTCGACGTGTCTGGTACAGTGTTAGGTGGGTGGCGCTGATTCCATTCCATTTGGCAGTAGACCTTGTCGAGCAGGTGGTGGGAGGTCCTTTAAGCTATACAATAATTTTACTGCAGAACCATTTGCAAGCAGTTTCATTGTATGCTCTCCTGGTGTTACACTTACCAACTCCTTAAGAATCTTCGTTGAATTGTCTGCTGCAGACTTTCGTCTAGCCCGTTTACTCGGCGGCATGTGCAATTTTCGCCTAATATATAATTCATCACAAACGCTTCTAATAGACTTTACATCTCTCGGAGTACTACGGTTGAATCAAATCCAGGACCTTCCGTTCATGGACTTGGTAATTTTTCGTTTTTTCACTGAAATTCAAATAGTATTGTAACTGATGATTTTATTCGTGTTCCTCTTATTCAGAACTACGCCAGACTTCACAATATCGATATTGCTGCCAGAAGTGAATCTCACTTTGATAGCACTGTAGCAGTTGATGATAATGCCTTGGGCATTCCTGGGCAATCAATGTAAAGAAGTGACAATCCAGATGATTGCAAAAAGGGTGGGAGTACTACTCTACTACAAGGAATCTTTGCCTATAAGACTCCGAGTCAATCTTGAGTTCTCCGAATCCATTGTATGTGAGATCAAGCTGCGCAAAAAGACGATTCTCTATGGCACTTTGGTCGTGCAGATCAAAATAAAATTATTCTGATGATTAATTTAAATTATTCTGATGAAGACTACCAGCCTAGTTTTTTAAGTAAGTCTGCTTTTAGTATTGCCCTGAACTTCATCCCTAATGAAAAGTTACTTGTTATAACAAGAGATCCTCCGTGGCTGAATAAGCAGTTAAAAAATGAATTAAATATGCCTGAAAAGCTTTACAAAAAGGTCCGTCGAAGAGGCTATAAGGCAGAGCACAACTGCATTCTGAATAAAATGAAAGAAAACCTGCGTAACCACGTTAGAAACAGTAAAGCCTCTTCTCCGGCGAAAATCGGCGAAAAACTTGCAAATGAGCTAAGCAGCTCAACTAAACATTGGTCCACTCTGAAAATGTTCATGGACACAGAAATTACTCCTGTCGTCCCTAACCTCATTGAGAATGACGTGTTTGTAGTGGATGCAGCTGAAAAAGCTGAATTGTTCAAAAACTACTTTGTGCATCCGTGCACGCCTATTTTAACTGCAAGTGTTCTTCCTGATATGAATTTTCGTACGGACGCATCTCTGTCTGAGACAAACTTTGAGGTTGGGAACATATTAAAAATTATTCGATCTTTAAATCCTAACAACGCTCTCCGCTGGGACGAGGTTTCTGTTCCTCTGTTCCTCACTTGCGCGCCCACTTGATATTCTCTTTACAAATCGACTTCGAACCGGCATCTGCCCTCAATATGGAAGCATGCCAATGTTGTTTCTTTCCACAAGAAGGACGCGAAGAACCTAAAAAATAGTTGTAGGCCGATCTCTTCTCCATGTCTTTGGCAAAATATTAGAAAAACTTATTTATGACGCCGTGTATAAACATTTGAATGATCACAGACTTCTATCGGATAAGCAATCTGGCTTTTTGAAACTCGACTCTCCAGTTAATCAGCTGATAAGTGTAACTTACAAAGTTTATGCGGCGTTTGATGAAGATCCCCGTTGGAAGTACTGGGAGTCTTTTTCAATATAGGTACGGCTTTTGATAAGGTTTGGCATGACGGTCTCCTCTTAAAACTTAAGCACTCTGGAATTTGTGGGCAAATTGTAGACCTTATATGTAGCTATCTCTGGTCAGTTCCAGCGAGCCATTCTGAATGTTGCAAAGTCTTCCTGGAAGCTTGCTCTGTCCGGCGTTCCCCAAGGTTCCATTTTAGGAATCTTACTATTCCTGGTATATATCGGTGACATAATCACAGACTTCAAAAGTGATGAGCGCCTTTTTGCGGATGTTTTCTCTCTGTGTTCCATTGTGCATAACACTCTGACCTTGTACGACGATCTTATGCATGATCTATCATTGATTGAAGCATGGTCTTGCCAATGAAAAATGGTTTTTCATCCCGATCCAACTAAACAAGCTGTAGAGGTAATTTTCTCGACAAAAACAATTCGTGGTTTTAATCCTCCTCTACAGTTTAACTATTTCCTGGTACAGCAATTTGAAGAGTTTAAGAACTTAGGGTTAATATTAGATTAAAATCTGTCTTTCACCGGCCACATTAGCAAATTAATAACTCATGTTATCAAAGGGGTTGGTCTACTGCGCACGTTTCGTAATAATGACCCAGGAGATAGCCTCTTGACTATTTATTAGTCTTTTATAAGACCCCCCTTGACTGCGGTGATGTAATTTATCACTCACCATTTGGAACTCCATTTCTTACCAAATTAGAATCCACTCATTACCAGGTTGCATTAGCTATATCGGGTGCCTGGAAGGGTATCTCAGCTGCAAAACACTACGAAGAAATTGGATGGGAAACGCTGACCGAAAGGCGCTGTTACGGAAGACTTCTCTATTCTGGAAAATTATTTCTAAAAACTAACACTTGCATACTTGCTGGCTTTGGTTCCAGCTAGATGCATGACATACAGACTCAGGACAACACACGATTACATACGCTGTAACTATCTTACCCTAAATTTTAAAGCTTCATTTTTCCCAGCAGTAACCTCAGACTTACTTACTTAGACAAATCGCTTCTTGAATCTGAAACCTACACAAGCTTCAAAAATGCAGTGATCCTAATAGTGCGTGTCCCTTAAGGAAACCTACATATAGTATCCATTAACCCATAGGCCCTTGGTTTTTAAGCCGAGTAAGGCTTGTGCTTAGTGCCCAGCGTGCATATAAATATCTGCATAATTTTGCAGATATCAAGGACCCAAATTGCTTAGTTTCATACGACGGTATTTAGGATACGAACCACTTCTTGCTCGACTGTAGTGCTTATGCCGCCTATCGTACTACCCTACTTGACACTGCTTCTAGCCTATTAAGATTGTCCGTATCTTGTGCTTGCGCAGATGTATTGTGCGCAATTCTGGTATATGGTCTCAGTGAGCGCGATAGTACTGATAAAAAAGTGTTCTTCCTGAAACCATTGTTGATAGAAAGAGGTTTTCTTAAATATGGTTGAGTGCTAGTCTTCGTTCGGGGACTTGGGTTTTAATTACGTTTATTTTAATCAATGTATGTCCTGTGTGGAGTTGAAGTTGTTTGATCTTGCTCTCCTCATGGGGGTTCCGTTTTATATATATTTCGATGTAGTTTTATTTTGTTAGGTACCAGGTATTGTATGGCTTGATCGCGAATGTTGTAAGTCTTTATACGCATTAAAAAAGCAGGTTTAGACAGCACGGAATTTTTAGCGACTTAGAAGGGACCACGACATTGTTATCACACGCCCGGATAAAGGAAATTGTGTTGTACTAATAAACCGGGTGGACTATCTAAAAGGAATTAATGAAATTCTGAGCTTTTCTCGAAATTCTCGAAATTTAGACGGCTTGAGAGCGACCCAACAATAAAACGTGAATAGTCTCTTAAAAGGTTTTTGCGCCAACTAAAAAGTGTATCATTTTTTAACGGTGATACGATGTATATGAATATTTGTCCCCGCGGGTCGCAGCCAGCGCGCCTTTATGTTCTGCCTAAACGTCATAAAATTTTTACGTCTATCCCATCTCTTCGTCCTATTATATCCTCTTGTTCTACTTACAACTGCGAATTTGCTAGATTCCTGTCAGGCCTTCTTTAACCTCATACTCCCCATGAGCACTCTACGCGCGATTCCTTCACATTTGCAAATGATGTCAAAGAGGTAAGCTCATCAGGTAAGATAATGGTTTCTTTCGATGTATGCAGTCCTTTACTAATGTCCCTTTACACGAAACCATAGACATGACTGTTAATCTCTCCATTGGAACAAAAGAAAGAGAATGGCTGTCTGATTTATTCGGGCTCTAAACCATGCTTTAACCGGAGGTATGTAGTTGATGTTTCTTTTGTTCAAATGCGTGTTGAGCCTTTTTTAGCGTACCTGAACAGCAGCCACCCTAACACTAAGTTCACGGTAGAATACGAGACAGATCTGAAGCTGCAGTTTCTTGATGTTTTAGAAAAGCTTCTGCACCATTTTGTTTAAAATTGGCCTCAATAAAAACCCTATTTTTGTTTCATGTAAGTCTCGGTCTTACTTTTCTTTAACGATCCCGCCTTCCAAGTGTTTACAATCTGGCGTTATTTATTAATTTGTTTGTGCTGGCTGTAGTGCCTGTTACATTGGAGAATCCTCCAGCACCTTAAAACCTGGATTGATAAGCACTTGGGAAGAGTTAAGTCTTCTCACATTTTCAAACATTTGCAAGTGTTTGATGAGTGTAGGTGCCAGTGTACTGATATACTTTTTCTGTTTTAGATGAAGCCCTGACAGATTTTTAGCGTAAACTGAAGGAGGCCATGTTTATTCAATGGATAAAACCTACCCTTAACCCCCAACTTAATCATCTAGCTTTCACTCTTTGTATCTAGATCTATCCTTTTTTTCTTGCTCTAAGTCTTCTTACTTCTTTCTCTCCTCGGTATTTGCACGCGCTTTTGATGTAATTTTTTGTTTTAGTTGAAAATGATCAAAGCTTATCCAAGCATGTCCTACTATCTGAGACGAGTTGTCTATTTTCTGAAAGCAAAACGATTGGTTCAGAATTCTTAACATGAGTTTAGGCATGCGTATTGTCATCTCCCTATTCTCCGTTGTTTGTTTTTGGTGAAATTACCACCTGTTTTTGGTACTATTAATATTTTTTACATATATAAATTAATCAGCTTCTTGTAAAGCCCTTACGTTGAAAATCTTGGAATGTGTACTACTACATCTACTAGATTAATATACAAGGTGCATCGTTCTTACATGGCTTTCATCTGTTTGCATGTTCGTACTTGCAGGAATTAGTTTGACTTGAAGGTGCTCTGCTCCATTTTGAGTCTGTGGATCTATATGTGTCCAGGTATCAGACTGATGATAATTTGCGTGTTATGCTTCTTGTCTAACTAGCGTTTGCAGATTTGAAACCACTGGTCTAGTCTCCCTTCATTGTTACTGCTAAAGCTTCAGTCAAGTAATTTTCATTGCCCCTAATGTCCTGGTTCTTCAGTGTTAGTTTGGTGCCAGCATTCAGAATTTATGGCAAAATTTGCATAATTTTGTTTTGTTTAATATAATATATGCAAATTTTGTAGCACTTGGAAAGGGCTGCACATTGGTGTTGCTTATGTAGCATTATTAGTAAAATTTATCGGAAGTTAACTACTTAAGTTTAACTTTTGCTTCTATTAGAGAATGGTAGTGCAGACATTTATTCGTTAAAAATTTAGATTTTTGACTTGGTATATTGTATCTTCAGGGCAAGTTATGCATCAGAAAAGGGTTCGCTCATCTAGCCAGACATCTCAAGACAGCACGGATGATCTTATCTTGAAAGAGGATGAAACCTTGCCTGTTAGTGGTGTTCTTTCAAATGAGCCATACCTGAACTATGTTGTTGAGATACCTAATCAGCATAATTATAAACGCCAAAGGCAAATAAAAGTCTTCTTAGCATGTGTTATCTTTGTTCTTGTTTTGACTGCGTTGATTTTTTGCGTCTTGTTCATTGCGGAGCAAAAGCGACATTGTGCAGCTACTCAAGAGGCTACCAAAGTATGCACCTCAGCTAGTTGTGTGCAGGCTGCTGCTTTCATGCTAAACGCCATGGATGAAAATGTTAACCCTTGTGATGACTTCTATCTCTACTCATGCGGCAACTGGCTGCGCACCAATCCCATTCCGGATGGAAAAGCTTTGTGGAGCATTGATTCTTATTTATGGGAAGGGCATTTGCAGGTATGGACGTATCACTTAATCAATTACCTGTTGCTTGCCTAATAGTCCTTTCTACACAGCTCTCTAAAACTGTAAAAGTCGCCAAGGTTCACTCAGCTTTCATAAAACTGAGTCTTTTAAATTGTCTTTTAAAGCATAGGCATTGTGAGTGGCAGCAATGCCAGTCTAACATAATGTGTCATGGCTGCATGTTTTTTTTTTAGCAGTTTCTAGTCAGTGGTGATATCTTATAACTGATGAAATGATCCAGCTGAAAGAACCATTCCATTGAAATCAGTACTTGTTCAAAGCCAAGTCATTGTCTTGGGCTAGTAGGGCCAGGTTGTTGTTACATAATTGCAATTTTATTTGGTTTCTTTTCTTTGCATTATACTATGCATAATTGTATGCCTTTCCAAATTGAGGTCATGAAAGATATCCTTGAAGCCCCACAGATATCTGAGACAAATCTATCTAGCAGAGCTGAATTTAAGGCTTTCAAATTGTATAGAAGCTGCATTGATGATGTGCAGATCAATAAACGTGGTAAAAAGCCTTTGCTTGAAATCTTGGACAAATTTGGGGGATTTTTGTCAAAGAATGATTCACAGAAATTGTCCTTGCAAGAACTGGCGGAGCAGCTCCATAGCGAGTTTGGGGTCAGCACTTTTGTCACTACATGGGTAGATGTTGATGACAAGAATTCCTCTGCAAACATTATTAAGGTAAATATGCTCCTGGATGTTTTTATTCTAACCATTCGGTTTTCTTACTGTCTTAATTTGGGTTTTTTGTAATTAAAATTGCCTCTCAATTAATGAGCTATTTACCTAATTTTGCCTTGACAATGGGTTAGTTTTTCTAGCATAACCATTTGTCTTAGGTTTCCTTGTGTGTCTTGTTATGAGCCTTTAAATGTTAACATCATTCTGCAGTATGCAAATGCTAATAAGATTCTATTTTCGAGTATTCAAGCCTGAGTTTTTCCCTTCCTAGAAATCAGAAGAATAGGAATTTTTATTTTGCTACATCAAACTTGGTGTAAGATAAAAGATTATTAGCAGACTGGTTTCATTTGCTTGAATTCCAATATTTTAGTTATGATCTTTTTACTCTGAGCTTTCAAGCTGTATAATTTTAAAAAGATTATATCGAGCCTTCTTGTTAACCCATGGATTTACTAGTAAGCAGCTAAGTCCAGCACCCATCCTGTAATTGGTAATGAGTTGAGTTGGTAAAAAAACAACAACAACAATAGTTTAAACAACTCTAACTTACTAGCGACCGATTAACTGCTCCGTAACCAGACACCCATAGTGCTGAGGGTCTCGAGCTTTTGTCACTCGTTGAGTACTAAATCGAAAAGTTGGTCTACCCGCCGATCTCGATATGATCCAGAATCACCTGTTGTAATCCGTGCAGTCTGAATGAATTTTAATGGTAATCTAATTATACTGGCTGGAGACTAGGCCGCGGAGGGTGCATGAGGTCGGGTGGGGTTCATTTGCCCTGCAATCTAGCGTATTGGGGTCATCAACTGACAGTAAGGATTAAGTAATTTGCGTTCGCTGGCGTTCAATCGGCTCAGATGGTTCCTACAGCGCCGAAATGGCATTGTTGGTTACGGCCCTAACCGACTAAATGCTGTACCTGTAGATTGACTTACAGCCGTAACCAAAATTGTCGCCGAAACCGCCTTAGTCTCAGTTTCGGCGCCGTAACCGAAGCCGTAACGTAATTGGATCGACCTCTAGCGCAGAACGTAGTGCATCTCGTAAGCGTTGCGTGACCGCTATAAATTGAGGAAACGTGTACGACTGGGTCGTCTGGCTTTTCAAAGTGAAATCGATAATATTTCCTTACCCAGACCGGCGACTCTGAAACACCAAGAAGCTAATTTAGTTGGTTTGGCTGTGGTTTAATTGTTACGTTCTTTCGCGCGTCCTGCGTTCGATGTTTTATTCGCTTTTTTGAATTCAAGTATTCAATCTCTGAGCGATCGGTTTGTTCACGCCTGGTAAAGTTAGATGTTGTAGATGACATACCATTATGGTTGCTTAAAAATATGTCCTTAAAATAGGCGATTTGTAAGAAATTCGTTTTCAAAGTCAGTGGGTTAGTTGTTATATATTGCGTGTTCACATATCAGCTTCAGCCATGTGCGTTGTCGCGTGTTTCCATGGTTGGAACGATCTTTCCGCAGATTTTTCGTGGAAAAGTGGATTTTTTTTTGATTCAGAAAGATTTGCTTCTCGGTAAAATGTTTTGCAATCCTGTATTGTTAACAAGATTATACCGCGCGAGTGGTTTGAACATTTTTAAAATGTGCCTGTATCCCGTATTTACTTTTTAGTGCTATACACTAGTTTGGATATAGTTGACCGCTAGACCACCTGGGCAATTGGGTTTGATGAGTGCGTGTTGCTAGCGTGTAGCTGCCATCTAATTTGGTTTCACTGATGGCCAGGATTTCCTGCAGCAATTCTTGCATAGTTACTCTTAGGTCTATAATTGTGTTTCTGGGACTGTTAATATTTAAGTATCTAATTAATGGGCTGTAAAGGGTAAGAGATTCTTATGCCTTTCAACAAACCGATATCGTCTAGTTCAGTCTCATTGATTGGCACTGAAAGCGGTCGAGAGGGGCTATTTAAAGGCGCTTGGGAGCCGTTGCGCCATGACTGCTGTCTGAGTGCAAGGGAATAATGTCGCATGGGGTGCAGAGGTTCATCCTTCTGTAGTAGTTTCTGGCCCAATTTATTGGTGTTGGCCTGGAAACAAGCATTGTGAAAGTTAAAGATGACAGGGTTAAGCGAAATCCGCTGTAGCTGCTCAATCCTACAGGCCTGTCTTCTATAAACGTGGGAAGTTTATGAATGTGTGGTTCGAAAGCACCGCTATTTAGTCAAACTACGTGAATACTATTTATGTTAAAAATAAAATTGTTTGCTAGCACAATTTTTCTCGACTCAGTGCGACGAAGCCCATCATCTCACAGGTGATCTGATGTAATATTAGAGTTGTCAACGTGTGTGAACCCATGTTCTTTGCCTTTTTCGCGCAAGATTCTGTTAATTTCTGTTGCTCTCTTGGGATTGAAAAGCTCTTGCGAAACGGTTAGCTTGAAATTAAGACACCGCTAACCCCATGTTCCTTGCAGATATCTCCAACGCGTCAAATTTCATGTGCTATATCGGCATCAGTTCGCTGGGTTTGGTCATGTTCAGAAAAGAGGTTGTTGGTGCCCACATGCCGACTTTCTACGTCTGGAGCTTCCTAGTCGATGTACGGCATCATGTGATAGGCTAGTCGCTTTGTGGTCGCTCCAGGAAAGGTATAGAAATTGGCTGAATGACCCTTGAGGTACCTGTTAAATTCTGCCTGTCGAATGGCCATTGCGCTGCTGTTCATGTTCGATTGATGGCGATTCGAAGTTGAGATTTGGCGATCCTTCGTGGGAAGAAGGCGAAGACTTGTTTATATAGACTTGCGTGCGATCAGTTCATCTTTAAGGTGCTCAAGCAACCGGTTAACCTGACCCCGTAAAAAGGCTACCTCGGCTTGCCAGAAATTCTCGTGCAATGCCTGTTTACCAGATCGCTGGGATAATCATTACTCCAGTCTAAGTCCTCTTTGCTAAATTGTTCATGAAAGAAAGTACGTTTAGGATGAGACTTGCATTGTTGGTATATAAAGCTGCAAACGAGTTTCTAGTTTCTGATCGTATGTTCATTTGTTTGAGGGCGTTATTAATGAATTAGATGTGGCCTTTTGGCCTGTGGGCTTTTTCTTGGTCAAGTATTAGTACATAAGCACTCAAATCAATAGGAATATTACAGCGTTATATGCTACGGCAAGCAAATGCCGGTAATTTACCTCCAATAACTTGCGATGAGATGCCGTAAGTTACCGTCATAAATTAGCGTAGTTGCCGTCATGAACTGCCATAAGTTACGGACGTAATTTACCGTAAGATACTGTCGTGCGTTATCTTACATCACCGTTAATTTTTGAAAGCTAGTTAAAGCCCGACGGACGGAGTAGCTCTCCTATACCGCCATCGATTTCTTTGCCTGTTCAGGGTAGGTACTGAGAACTTTCAAGCATTCCTTGCATTTGCTTCATTACTCAGTGCTGTGAGTAGAGCAGATGTTGCGTTGTAGACCAAGAAGATCTCCTGGACCGATCGTATGCTGTTCGTTCAACTTCTAGTTCTGCTCTCTATTTGCAAGTTTTCCCGTTTTTTAACAAAGTCAAGATATAATTAAGTAATCCAAATGTGGATGAGCTAAGGGGACTGTGTAATTATCAAGATAAACCTCGCATGGTGCAAATTGAAATATCACCATTAAACCGATATCAGCGTAACACTTACTTCAAGATACTCATATGCTTCCAGATATACTCAGTGATAACTACTTCCAAGTGCGATGATTACCGTAAACAACCAGTATAGCCCTGCGGGTGGAGACTAAGACTGGAAGACAAAGACAAGCAGGCGCACCGAGCGAGATCTTAAAGGGTGATCCATGCATGCACGCTAATCTGCTCCGATATCGGTGACACTCAGGTCTAGCACTGGTATACAGACAAGAACAACAAACTATTTATTGGAATTTGAAACCTTCTTTGTTTGCGTTTATATGAAATGGTTTCACGAAATTGTACATCGCTACTTAGACAGTGAGAATAATTTCCCTTTTGTGGGCTGATGTTCTTTATGTTTGCGTGAACGGAGTGCGTCTTACTTGATATAAATATGCTAATGACTTCGCATTGGTTGCGTTCTGTCACGTGTCATCATTTGGTTGTGGGTGCTGTCAGAAGATCGTCCCTGTTTCGTCCCTGTTTCGTCACTTCCAACGTGTAGCGCGCAGTTTGGCTTGATGTGTCAGTGGTTTCGTACTGTTCGCACTTGCAGATCTCGCAGAACGGACTCGGTCTTGACGAGTTTCGATACAAAGCGAACGATACAGATAAAGTGCTGCTGGCGTATGTGGATTACTTGACTGAGGTCGGACGTTTGTTGGGGCTAGGATCCCGGGATGATCTATTAGAGTATGTCAGAGAGATCTTTGAGTTCGAGAAGAACCTGTCCAAGGTAATTTCACGTTTGATTTACTTTGGCAAGAGACCTGCAACTTGCCCATGTCGAATTAATCGTATAAATTCTTGCAAATCGACTCGGTGGCACGTCTAAAACTGGAAGTCGCCAGTTGCTTTGCACGAGTTTTTTAATTTGCGCGCTGATATAAATTCATTGATTCTGGAGTTATGAAGATTTCTGATTTTGCTGAACGCCTTCTCGTATTGGAGCTGATGCTTTTTTCGTGGTTTCTCTTGCAGATCCAGCATACTAGATCCAAGTACAGTAGATGATAAGATGGTTTATTTTTGTTCTTACTGAGATTTCTGTGATGTTTGTATCTAGATTTTTGTCCCTCGTGAAAATATGACAACCATCGACCAGTTTTATAATCGCATGACTATCAGTGAGCTGCAGCTGTTGATGCCAAAGGTATGCCGTTCGTTTTGCAGCTTATTGAATGTAAACCCTGGGTTAGGGGTAACGTATTTTGAGAGCCAATGACCGAAAATTGCCAGGCTTACAGATGGTTTATGCGAAGCCTGTTCGCGGAGCTAGTAGTGCTTGCTAGCTTGAACAGCAATGGTTGTTAGAATGTATTACTATCGGGTATTTTGCCTAAGATGTTAACACTAGAACGCTTTTCTGCATTTTGAGTGGTAATAGTGCGAGATCCGTCTGGGAACTGATTTCTTAGGTTTGACTCTCTTTTTTCCCCTTCACAGTGCAGCTAATCTTTAGGCGCCAATTGTTGTGTTATTAGAAGACAGTGCCTTGTCATGTCGACTTTAAATTCGTCGTTGACGTTAAAGTGACTTGTGAGTTGTTGTTTTTTTTCTTGGTGCAGCGCCTGAAGTACATTGAGGCTGCATTAAGAACAGTTTTGCTGTATTTTCTTCATTTTTCATCATCTTTAGTTGAACTGGCTGAGTTTCTTTAAGCGTCAGTTCAAGGCAATCAATATAGAGATATCAGAAAGTGAGCCGGTTATTGTCTACAGCAAAAGTTACCTTTCGAAGCTGGCGGACTTACTGGAGCAGGCCCATTATAGGTAACGCTTCGCAAGCTATTTTCACCACGGTCACCTCTAACATGTTATGTGATCTGTAGCTGTTCGTTCTCGTGGTCCATCGGGTTGCGAGGTATTAAGAGGTTTCAAATCCTTGCGTAGGGAACCTTCCCAGATGCTCTGGCAGGTTAATGACGCAAAGTCTTTCCGGACATTAAAAATTTGGAGGTGTTCCGGCTCTGTTGTGCTAGCTTGGTGATTGCAATGCATAGCTGGCAAGTGGCAGCTTTTTTTAGCGAGCAGTTGTGTTTATGTGAGATGTAACTTTCAGAGTCGTACACAACTTCATGGTCGGCCGTCTGAGCGCAACGTTCATCGGCTACCTGACCGAGGACTTGGTGCAGGCTGGAAGGAACTTGTCCATAGCCACAACTGGTGCCTACAAGGACTACCCGCGATGGCACGATTGCGTGACGGTCACCGACTCGTTTATCGGGTATGCACTCGGCGCCATGTTTGTGCGCCGCTCGTTCCCGGGAAATAGCAAGACAGAGGTAAGAAGGTTGGTAAGGCGATTGTTAATGATGACTCAGATCATACGTTCTGTGCATTCTTGTATCTGGCAAACGAGAAAGACATAATAAAGTCGATGCATCACTTGATGTGTATTTGGGGCGGTTTTTAGTTTTCACCCTGCTTAGTTTGCACCCTGCTGTCGCAAGCTGGCTTGAGCTTTGTTTGTGCATGCTGAGTATGTGCGGTTTCAATCGTGGTAGCTTGTTTGCATGAGCTGACTAGGCATCGGTTGGATCTTGTTCTTGTCATACGAGGTGTGATTTGGATCTTGGTTGCCTTGAAGTTGATAGATGCTGAATGGCTAGGCGAGTTGTTAACCTTGGTTGCCGTGGCTGAATACGTACGGCTTTAATCTTGCCTAAGCAGACTAGGCAAGGCTTGAGTCTTGTTTGAATAGGCTGACTAAACGAGGCTTGAATCTTGTTTTCATAGGCTAACTAGAAGAGTCTTGAATATTAATGGATAGGCTGACTATGCGAGGCTCGAATGTTGTTTCGAAAGTCTGGCTAGGCGAGGCTTAAGTCGTTTGTGCTTGAGCTGAGTTGGCGAGGTTTAAATCGTGTTGGCGAGGACCGACTAGGCGAGGATCTTAAAGGGACCGTTCCTGAGTTATATCGTCTTTGCGCAGGCTGACCAGATGGTAGAGCGGGTTCGTAAAGCCTTTGAAAATTCTCTGGAATCTCTCGACTGGATGGACGAGACTACTCGGAAAGTAGCGATAGAAAAGGCGAAGTCTATCTATCAAATGATTGGTTATCCTCCGTACATACTCGACCCAAAGAAGTTAGACGAGAAGTATGAGAAGGTGAGTAAGATAAAATCGAAAATTTTCTTTCTCTTTCTAGTTTTGACACATTGCAACCAAACTAATTGGCTTAGATAATACATAATACATAGATTGATAGATAGATTGATATAGATTGATAGATAGATAGATAGATAGATAGATAGATAGATAGATAGATAGATAGATAGATAGATAGATAGATAGA